>MJUU01006771.1:109448-121053 GCA_002080025.1 Modiolus philippinarum | reverse complement strand
TTACCTTTGTCTTTTTGTAATACATCGGCAAACCAATATCGAAACAAGAACGAGGAAAGGGAAAATTCTTATATCATAAATTCAAAATTACGCTTATTCACAGCAACACGAATTGAGACAAAGACAAAACAAATAAACAAAAATGAACAAGAACGTCACAAAACTAAAGCACTAGCAGTGTGAACCCCTATAAAAACTGAGCTATCATCTATCATCAGGTGCTCCGGGAGGGTAAGCATGATGGCACCCGTCACACAGCCAGTTAAAATATGATGTTGAAATATCTGTTGTATTGTCATTTTCTAACCCGTAGACAAATCCAATTAAAATCCATGTAAGTGTATTCTTTGTTCATTAGATACTTCATATATCGTTTTGTCTATGTATGATTTATGCTATCATCGTTAAACTTGATAAAAATAGACATTAGGGTACGTTATTTAAAATATTATAAAAAAAAATACCAGACCGTGCGCATGATCATGAAATATAGCATTTTTCAAAAGTGTTTCAAGGCGGAGACACTGTTTCCATTAGACACATATTCTTGTTTCCACCCTGAAATGTTACGGCAAAGTTTACTTCGGAAGTTATTGTGCTTTGTATTAGGCTGTTTCTTTTGGTTTTATTTTTCCCTTTCAAGTTAAATACTAAACAGATTAACCTGTATTGCATATAAGATATAGCTTAAAATTCAAATCTCTTTGACGGTAACAGTAGATTTTTCCTCCTGGGAAAATGTGTGAAAAAAAAACTTATTTCTAGTTAATAAGGAAAGATTGTTTAATAAAGGAATAGTTTGTCAGGAAGTAATCAACATATCAGTCCACTCCCTATATATTAAGTTCGTTTCACAATTCCTATATAATATCATTACTGTGTTTTTACCATGCTAAACTGGGCGTAATTTGGATGGTTAATCTTAAAATTATATATCTTATTATGATTAAAAAAGCGTAACAATTCGGTAACTTTAATCAAAGTAAGTAAATTCTTCTTATATCCCCGATCTGCAAATGAAGTTCATAACACTTAGGGGTACTGAATAAGAATAAACTGTAAGTGTTAAATTTAATCATTCATATTATGGCAGATAAAATATCAGATGTTGCAATCGACAATTAATCATTAATCAACATAAACATTTGTCAAAGAAGTAGGAGTAAAGCCACATTAAAACAATCGCCTGATACGATATAAACACATTTGAACTCTCTGCTTTACACATATTACGGTTTATGGATTTCCAAATGTTTTTATTTGATCTGTAACTTTGGTATTTTGTTATTTGATATGAAAAGAAAATGATTCGTCAGAAACCGTTGTTTATCAACTCTTGTCAATGTTTACATTTAAATGAGTTCCGTTGTGTTTATATATGTACCAGATGAATATATTTTACATCCCAGCTCCTTTGTTCTAATCCACCCCAGTTAGAACAATGGATATTTTTACCTTTTTTGTTTTTGTCAAGGCCAGATTTTGAGAACTGTTCAGTTGTTTTGGACTTGGTAAAATTTTACGATTTACTATCTATAAAATTTTTAAAGATAAAGTTTTTAAAATGTTGAAAAATGACAATGTCTATAGTGGGATTCGAACCAGGGTCGTCTCCTTTACTGGACTTCCACCTTTTTTATCTTTATTTCATAAAACATAAAATATATCACTTCTACCTTACCTACTACACCACGAACTCGCTAGAATTTTGTTGTTAAAAATCATATATAAAGAATCGTTGTGGGGCACAGTAAGGATATATGTTATTATTATAGTATAGAATATTTATTACATGACATTATAGGCATGGAAATAATTTTTAAGAATGTATGTAAAAGATTAGATGGGATGTAAGTTAGTTATCACACTCGGACTGATCTTGTACAAACACACCGCGTCCTTGTGTGATAACCATTATGAATAATCCAGTGAGATTTAGTTTAACATATGCAGAAATTAAATTTTAGTTTAAACGTATTTATTTTGCTCCAAAACAATGCACAAAGGGTAAGACACAAGTTAAGCTAACTTATGAAGTCTTCTCCTGGTACAATATTTATAATAGTATTTGATTGATCGAGCATGCAGCAGTATAATATACTAATACAATATTTTAAAGGATAATTTATGATTTAAATTGTTTGAATGTGTGTGGTGTTTAGTTGGTCAACATATAAATAAATATCTAAACAATCATAAATCTTTCCGACTTTTTTTATATTCATACACAATCTTGAATTTTTTTTCATTTTGTTCGTTTGAAAGGATTTGATTACCACAAGTTAAAAGTTGAAGATCTATAACCAAATCACTTGGTAACCAATGAAAACTTTGAATTAATGTATTTCGTATTTGAGTATATATTGGACACTCAAAAAAATAATGGTATGAGTCTTCACGATCAGCTCCACATCTACATGATGGATTCGAAATTATGTTCACTATGTATAGGTCGTAGTTAAGAAAGGAAGCAAAACATCGAAGCTGTGTTAATATGATATTTAATTTACGGGGCCCGTTTCAAAATATTTTGGAACTAAACTAATAACGTTTTGTTTCCTTAAGGTAGCACAACAGTCTTCTGAAGAAAATTTTCGGTCCCTGACTTTGAAAGCCTGTTACTTAAATATTAATAAAGATACAATGACAAACGAGGTATCAAATTAAAGGAAAATGATTTAATTGACTCTTAATGCTCATTTAAAGAGTATTCCTTTTAAGTATCAATGTCTAATTTACCTTATTTGGCAAAAATTTGAGTTTTTGAGGTAATATTTTTAAAATGAAAATAACTTTTACATCTTTACAGATAGCTGAATTCTATTTGCTTTGTCTGAACATGGAGGTATTTTATCCTGCAATGATGGTATTTACTAGACGAATACGACCCTACGAATATTTTTTTTCGTATTCGTAGGGTAGACTGGTAACCGGTCCGCGATTTTGAAGGAAGAAAAGACGGGCGACTGGTTTGAAAACCGCAAATACTTTTACGTCACAGTGTAAATTCTCTTATGACGTCAGGAATTATTCCAAAATGGCCGCAGTTGTTTACTTTCTTCCTGGATCCGCTTCACAAAGAAAATGTATTTTTAAATAGGGTTTGAATGATTGCAGGATAAAAACAATATACGTACATTGTCGGAAATATAAAATTTATTTGTACTCGCTGCGAAACAGGTGAGAAATGCTCGGTAAACCTCGCATTTCTACCTGTTTCTAAAGCTCGTCAAATAAATTTTATATTTTCCGACAATGTACATATATTGTATATATATTGACAGGAGCTCCAACGACCCGACTTTAAACGTTCTATCTGCGAAACCGCCAAAAAGTTAAGTAGCTGTAAATTGATAAGATACACTTCACGCTGTTGCAGGAATCGTCAGTCTCCGTGATTACGGAACTAACCGAAGTGACCGAAAATCCTAACATCTGCGCTTTGCTCTCTATTTCACTCCATTTTATTTTACAGCTGGGAACGAAATCAATGACATTAATTAGGAAAAATGTAAGGATATGGAGTGAATGTACATGTGACAAAAACGCACACGATACATAGAAAACTCCAGTTTATCAAGGACAGGGCTTTTATTCCTGTTTATTTTAGCTGCCTTTTTCTTGTTTACGCTTTTTCTCCAACTTATAAGCTTCAATTTGCAACATTCACAAATAAACTTTTGGAATGATGAGACAAGTCATAATGGACATCAATGTTTAAGGACACATTTATTTTCACACGGCAAATGATGCAAAGTTATTCTAATTTCTGAATTACACAAACGACACCTTTCCAATCTCTAAGGAAAATCATATGTAAACATACACATATTGCTTCTTCGTAGCTACACTGGTCCACACAAATAAATGCATTTAATTTGTGTGTGTTATGATATGAAATCGTGTGTGTTTCTACCGGTGCATTTACATGTATATGAAGTTTTTGTATGAAAAGACAAGCGAATGCCAAATTCACAATAGATTTTTTAACTGACGTTCTAGTCGCAAAAGTTCGCATATGATCTCAATATTCTTTATTGATGCATTATACACCCTTCAGAACTATAACACCTAAAAAAATATTCTTCGTTTGATACTTGTCTAAATTTCCGAATGATGTAGAGTTTCCAATTCAATCACTCTTCATAGGTTTACAAATTTTACAATTAACTAAAAAGTGTTGCTCATCGTCACTAGCTTAATATATTTTGTATATTTTAAATACCGACCACTCTGTATAGGCAATGGCACTTCTGTGAAGTTTTGTCAAATTCATGTTTAAAAATAGTTTTCAAAACGGTTAAAATGAGATAAAATATTTTTTGAGGCCTAAAATATGACAGTAAGTTGGAAGCAACTATTTTTTATATATAAGGTCATATAATATCATGTTAAATTGTGTTTTTAATGAATATTTAACATCAAATTCTTATAATATATAATATAATATATTATAATATTCTTATAATATGAATAAAACTCCCGTTCTCGATAAGATATTGCCATCTTCATCTTGATTTTTTGTACATCCTACACCATCCTACACGGTACAGCCACATGTCTTCAAAAAATACTGTTATTCCGCTTTAAGGGGATATAATTTTTGTCGTCCGGAACGAACCGACTTAAAAGTAACATCGACCAAAAATAAAAATACATCGACCTGTTTGCATATTTCGTGTTATTTGTGGCTGTAACTTCACTGAACGTTGGCCGATTTTGTCGATTTTTTAAAGACTGGACATCGCAAAGTAAACGGAAACAGGCAACTGTAATTAAATTGCAATAAATGGATAACAACGGGGGTTTCCGTGTTCTAATTAGATGGAAAGGTGATAAGGTCGTCGATAGATTAATCACGTGATTATCAGTCTTCAAAATTTGTGGCGGTTTCGCAGATATGTCAAAAGTTTATTTGTGAATGTTGCAAATTGAAGCTTATAAATTGGAGAAAAAGCGTAAACAAGAAAAAGGCAGCTAAAATAAACAGGAATAAAAGCCCTGTCCTTGATAAACTGGAGTTTTCTATGTATCGTGTGCGTTTTTGTCACATGTACATTCACTCCATATCCTTACATTTTTCCTAATTAATGTCATTGATTTCGTTCCCGACTGTAAAATAAAATGGAGTGAAATAGAGAGCAAAGCGCAGATGTTAGAATTTCCGGTCACTTCGGTTAGTTCCGTAATCACGGAGACTGACGATTCCTGCAACAGCGTGAAGTGTATCTTATCAATTTACAGCTACTTAACTTTTTGGCGGTTTCGCAGATAGAACGTTTGAAGTCGGGTCGTTGGAGCTCCTGTCAATATAATACCTCCATGCTTGACCGTAGCAATAGTTATTATGGAATTAGTAAAAAGCGTAGCTATTGTGTAGTTACTGTACCAAAGCCAATTGTCACTTTATGCAGAAAGTAAAATTTACAGTATCTTCGGAATTTTTATTTACGACCACTGGTCCGATGCCTCTGCTGGTGGGCTATTAATCCCCGAGGGTATTCACCAACCCAGTAGTCATTACTTCGGTGCTGACCAGGAAACCGATTTTATTTGAAAACCTGCAATATCTAAATTTTAGACATTTTTGTTTAAAACTAAGGAGTATCTACCTCGTGCACAGCTCTGTCTTCAGTTAATTTTGGTTTGTTTTTTTTTTATTTAGATCCTATTTGGTTATTTGTTTATTATCAGCTTTTATAATATTTCTGTGAATAGCCTTCCAAATGTTTTGATATGATCTGCAGAGACATAAGTTGAAATGGCCATATTATATATATATATAGAAAGTAAAAATTTACAGTAATTTTTTATTCAACGTTTCTCTTAACTTTCGAGTGAATTCATGCTGAAAATACAACTCTTTTATTAAGTGAATTAAAGAAAGTAAAATTTATTTTCTCAACAATCTTAAATGTAAAATGAAAAAAAAATAGTACAGATCTCTTATACAGAGACATTTTTGATATCAGGGAAACTTTCCTGACTACAAAAATAAATACCAAAAACCATCATATTTAGGCAATTTGAAGGGATTCTTTTTTTTCAGAATGTCGGGACCACATTTGAACAACGACGAGTATTAACAAAATAACTTATATTATTTTGGGAAAATCAATGCAGAGTTTTTATAATGTTCTATAGAATAAAAAAGATAACAGGAAACACCTACAATGGCCGAAAAATACAGTCGCATGCCACAAAGTCCACATGTGTCTGGGAATAATTTGTTTAAGGCGTAATCAGATAGAAGAGGTACACCATATTTGGTTTGACTGTTACTGTTTCATATCGTTATTGTGCTGCACTTCATTAAATTAAAAAAGACAACAGGAAACATGACTTAAAAATTACAATTACATGCCACAATTTGCCAGGGAACTGCACATGAAAACCCAAATAACACAAAAGACAAAGGTAATCAACAAAAGGTGCCCAGGACAACCCTCGGGACAACCGGACTTGGTACCGACACTAGAAAAATAAAGATATTAAGATTTATCATATGTTTAGTAATAAATACAGACCTTCTGAATATGTGATACAGTGCATGGAGTTCATTCCGTATTCACACTATGACGTCATACCCTTTATCGCACGGCTAACCCTTTATCACACACCCTTTGTCGCATGGCTTACTCTTTATCACACACCCTTTATCGCATGGCTTACCCTTTATCACACACCCTTTATCGCATGGCTTACCCTTTATCACAAACCCTTTATCGTATGGCTAGCCATGTATCATAGTGTTTTTTTTGGGGGGGAGGGTAAAAAATTTTTGCGGAGAGTAACAAAAATTTGTTTGGGGATGAAATTTTTTTGTGAGGATCAGTTAAAAAAATCTAGCAAACCATTTTTCCTTTACATGGTAGATTTTATTCCAACCACCTCCAGTCCTTTCCGTCCATTTTGAAATTTTCTTGATACATGCATTTTCTCTTGTCAATTTTTGACAGTATTTTTGGGATTAAGTAGTCCTCTGTTTAAATATATGATAAACTTAATAATACATGCCAAATCCATATCACATGCCGTATCATCCCTCGACCAATATCATCCCTCGGGCTGATATTGGTAACTCGGGATGATACGGCATGTGATACGGATTTTGCCATGTATTATTCCCTATATAACGGATTAAGGAGAATATCCTGTCGATATTCTCTATAATGTAAAGTATGTAAGTTCGTCCCAGTTTTTCTGTTTTTTTATCCGTCTTTATAACAGCATTTCCATAAAAACAAGCATGAGAAATTCCCTGAGTAATAAGCTGTTTGCGAGTAACGCCATATTTTCTTATGAAATGTTCAAATCTTCTATTAAACTTCTTAAATATACTTAACAATTTAGAAGGTATGTATCCAATCATGGTTCAGTCTAGGATATATAGGATATATCTGCCTATATCCTTGCTAAAACACGATTAAATAGAGTCTCTATAAATCATCAGTAAATTGTATCTTTTCATTCAAGGTTTTTTATTTGGATTAAGGTGGTTCGCTTCTCAATTTGAAAGTAAGATTTCAGAGAAATGTTTTTTTTTTTTTTTTTTTTTTTTTTTTTTTTGCTTTATTAGAATTTACAAAGAAGTCATTTAATTAAAAAAAAGAATTGATAAGTTGAAGATCTTATCTTGTTTTTATATATCTATATCAATAACAAACTACCGAAATTACTGTAACCTTAGTTTCTGTAGATGAACATTTCGACAACTTATGTCTCTTCAGTGCAGATAAAATCGAAACATTTGGAAATCCGTATATCAAAATATGTGTTAAACTGATAGAGAATAAATTAGAAAAGCCAAATCAGCTAAGACCAGAGCTATGCAAGAGGGAGATACTCCTATTAGTACAGTGACTAGAAGCCAAAAATTTCAGCTTTAATGGACCAGCATACCTCATGGCTGATTTTTATATATAGTGTAAAAGAACTAATGGTGCGTTTATTTTGCCCTGTCGTAAAAGGCAGAAGTGGTGCAGAATTTAGAAAATTGAGGTTAAAGTCAAGACTGAAAATCAGCAGAAAAAGCCACACTTTTGCAAAAACAGGAACAGCAGCCACATTTTAAAATATTTTACTTTGTCCTTTTGCATAAGTGACATAGGAAGCATACCCTAGAAAATAATAGCGCCATTAGACTAATATTGGAAGTATTTGAATTGAAAAACTGCTGTTACTTTTCACTCCCTCTATGATTCTGGAAAAAAAGTTGGGGTGTTGATTTTCCCGAATACCCGACAAAAAATATTAGATATCTTAAACGCACTTTTAATATTAAAATGTAACATTAAGTGATATTTTTAGATAGTGTCAGGGAAATTCATTCTTTAAAAGACAGTTTTGTTACTGCTTGATTATGACCCCCTCACATGAAAAATTATTACAAATACCAAAGGCGAAGTTTTGACGACAGTAAAATCAGACAACGTTTTTGAAACAATTTTCAGTGGACTTCAAAACCGGTGTTGAAAATTGTTCGTTGACCGCCATTTTCAAAATGGCCATCAAAAAAGCTGGGAAAATTCAACATTGTCCGATTTCAATGAAATTTGGTTTCCAAAGAGATATTGATGGGAAAATTCAACATTGTCCGATTTCAATGAAATTTGGTTTCCAAATAGATATTGATGTTGCGACTTCAAAACTGGTATTCAAAATTGTTCGTTGACCGCCATTTTCAAAATGGCCACCAAAATGGCAGGAAAATTCAACATTGTCCGATTTCAATGACATTTGGTTTCCAAATAGATATTGATGTCGCAACTTCAAAACTGATGTTAAAAATTGTTCATTGACCGCCATTTTCAAAATGTCCGCATAAAAAGGCGGGAAAATTCAACATTGTTCGATTTCAATGAAATTTGGTTTCCAAATAGATATTGATGTTGCGACTTCAAAACCGGTGTTGAAAATTGTTTGTTGACTGCCATTTACAAAATAACGTCTCGACTTCAAAACTGGTGTAGAAAGTGGTCCTTAGCAAGAACGTTTTTTGTCAAAAAAGCCCAACAAAGAAATATAGTAAAACATGATCAGACTTTAAAAACAGTTCAAGATATTGGAGGTGTTCGAGCTACAAAAGTTTGCGAAACTGAAGATCAACTGTATAACTTACAATGTTTCCTTGATTAAGGCAACTGAAAGCCAGGTGAGCGATACAGGCTCCTGGGAGCCTCTGGTTTTTCTTATTTACTTATTCCAGAAATAAATTACATAGAATGTACTACAGGTGAAGAAGTGGAAGATTGACACTAACATTCCCTCTAGTAATCTATATAAATTATGACATGTTTGAGTATTCTTTAGCTACAACAATAGAGATTCATGTTCGACAACTCTCTTCAATAAAAACTGTGAAATTTTAGTTTAAATGAAAAGTTTTCTCTGAATTAGAAGACTTCAGAAAAACAAGACACCGTATCTTAAACTTGAAAACATTATGTGTCTATAACTCCTATTTCCGCCTGAACTAATTCAGAATAGGCTTTTTATCGTATATTTTGTTTCAAACCGGTTAAGTAAAACCGTGTTTTTTTTTTTCTCTTTTACTTGATTTTGGTTAACCTACTAGCAAATCGATAGATTGTTCAGTGACTAATTTTTCTATCAAGTTTCATGATTATTTATTTGTCTTTTTGGGAGCGATTAATTTTTGAAATCTGGAGTTTTGCACATACTGCACAGGTAAATTCATTTTATATCGAGAGTGGTTGCACATTGGCCGAGGCTGCGACATTGGCGCTTTCTTTACTGATATTGCTATATTCTTATTAGCCAAAAGGGGTGTGAAATTAACAGCTATTTTATTGTGCAATCACACTTAGTATTGTTTGAATAAGAGGACCATAATAATTTTATGCTGAAACTATTTCCCTTTTTGAAATATTTTTCTATAAAGATTGTACCACAACAGGGGAGTTAACTCGCTTAGTAGTATATAGCATACGTTCAGATCCATAGGCCCTATGTTAAAGTCCTTCGATTTTTCCCTCCGATTGGGAGGGATTTTTTGACCAAATGACAAGCTGCTGTGGAAGTCTCTTTGACGAGGTGCTAATGTACTTTAGTGTGTCATTGACCTTTTTGACCTCGTCCTGTATGTCTCGCCTTTGGCTCCACCCTTCTTCTGTTTAAGATGCCTTCATTTGTGAAGCTATCGTATTGCCCTGTGTAAGATGCTTTCATCGGTCTTATCTTTGATCTGGTCCCTAACTCTACATTTAACTTTTATTTTGACCTATAGTCTTCTGTCTTCTGGTGTTCTCGTTTTTGCCTTCTCTCTGGACTTTGGTTTCTGTAATCTTGCTCTATGTATTCTATTGTCTTTGTTTTATTATATTACCCTAATCCTTTATGTTAGCTCTAACCATGACCATAATCTGACCCCAATCATTGTGTTTTATATGTCTTTTGTTTATGACTAACTCTAACTATTCGTTGTTCTAATTTTTTTTTCTGTTTCTCTATTTATAGTTACTTTTCTTTTTTGAATGCTTTTCTTAAACTTTCTTTTTTCAACCCTAACCTAAGTTGCTATGACAACTTTTATTTTTTGTTTGTTTGTTTCTTCAAAGTTTGTTTTGTTTGTTTGTTTATTTGTTTTTTTTGGGTTTTTTTTTTGTTTTTGTTTTTGTGTTTTGTTTTTTTGTTTTGTTTATGTTTGTTTATTTGCATATTTATTTATCCCTCCATATTTGTTTATTTTTATTTATTCATTTATTTATTTTTGTTGTTTTGTTCTTTGTTAGATCTTCTAAGCGTATTCTTCTTTTAGGCATTGCAATAAACAACAGGATATTAACATATATACATTTTATTATCTCCGTCATTAGATAGTCACGGGTCGGAGCGCCACATGCTATCTTTACAGTGTTTAATGTACAATAATCAGTCATGATGATTCTTTTGTCAAACACTAATCTATAATCTTTATTTTGATGGATAGATAGTAATCTTTTCTTGTCTCTAATAATTTTAAAATCATAGGTAACGGTCTTCACATCGTCTCTTCTATTAGTGACCATATGTTTTATGGTATCAAAGTTGATGATCATCGAGTTCATGTAGTTAAGGCTGATTCCTCGCACTTTAGATATGGTGGTATTCATGTTCTTATCGGGTCTGACTAACTTGTACGCGTAGTTTTTGGGTCCTCCAGTCACAAACACTGTAATAGTGTTATCAGGTACTTCATCCGTGAGATATTCTAAGTAGTCTCCTAAATCGGGTTTCCACTCTCCAGGTTGAGATGCATAAACAATAGAATCGGTATCGGCGTATAAGGCTCGCCTGTCCAATTTCTCCAAATAACTATACAATTTTAAACGGGCTTGAGCAGTTGTGTAAGCAGCAATGACGACATTAGTACGCCCGGAGTCTTCCACAAACTCTTCTTTATACTGGTATCTAAATTCCACCATCTCATCATTGACGGGATAAACATTCATGACGATAATTTGGTCACCAGTAAACATATCGAAATAGTCCACAGGTTCACATACAGATTTGATTTGGGGTAAGTTGCTTCTTTGTCCGAGTTTTCCCCAAAAGCTATTTAACATGAGTTTAGCTAATGATCTCAATCCAGGATTTTTCTTGA
>MJUU01006771.1:4845-108031 GCA_002080025.1 Modiolus philippinarum | reverse complement strand
TCCACAGCTTTTTTCACTTCGTCCGTCACCTACGTTCCAGTCAGTGCTCGTTGATCATCGGTATGTTCACACGGTGTTTGTTGATTCGATTCCGCACAGGTTTTACATAACGGAAATAATAACTTGTTGTTGATCTTCGCCGGTAACACTGGAATGAACAGTCCTCCGGGTGGGATCACTTGGCATTTGATCAATCCTTCGTAGTGTTGAATATCAGTAAAGTTTTCGGTGATGATGTGTGGATGTCCAATCGGGTATTTACCAGTTTTATTAATGTAAGGATATAACGACGTCACATCGTAATGATCAATGGATCCACCATTCGACGTGTCTTTGTACAACGTAAAGGCTTCTGTTCTTCCACCATATAAAGCATCTCTGGGTTCCAAAGGAGTGATCATCTGGGATTGTTGAAGAAAGTGTCTTAATTCATCATTGTCTTGGACCTCTTTATCAAACTCGCATTCCCATTTACCTATGTAGATATAACCTTGATCTTCTAAATACTGTTTCTTTTCCATAGTACGTTGATGTAGGTCGCTCATGGCCATACCGTTGACGGGATTTACGGTGGTAGCACTATAACAGTGTAAACATCCATGCCAGAACTTTCCATTGAACTCTAACACATATTTTCCGTTTTCTTTCTCGTAGTAACCATCCACTTTGTAGGGTCCAATTTGTTTCTCTCCACCATTTTCTGCGTGCTGTATAAGGATTCCTTCCTTTTCCGATAGGTATTTGATCCACTGCATGGCTTTCAATGAATGTTAATCATAAGGGCGGTATTCGTGTGCAGGAATAATACCGATGGTATCGGGCTGTAGAAATTTTTGTCTTAAGACCAAATTACAGGCAGACGCTGTTGTGATACATTGTTGGAATGGATCGATTCCTCTCTGTCCGTTAGTAGATGACATCTCTAGAAACGATTCACGAAATTTCAGACAGGCTCTTCTCAAAATATCCACATCAGATCTACAGTAACTCAATAGTTCGTTTTGAAAATGGAATGGTTGTTGGTAATTGATCTCGTAACATTGGTAGAAGGTGTCTCTGTCTTTAGGTTCCATTCTATCGGGCTGATAAAATTCCACATCCGGTAGATGATTCAGTGTGGTGGTTTGATTGGTCTTCGTGTTGAATAAGTGTGGGAAATATCCTTTCTTCAGTTCCGTCAATCCAAACATCTTGGGCAGTTCGGCTAAAGCCACGGGTAAGAAGTTGATAGAATCTATCATTCGAATACGACATCCAGGTATTTCAATTAACATGTTCTTGGTTCCATTGGCAATGATCGTTGGTTTGACTCCGTGCTGATACAAATATCCTAGAATAGGTAACGAATCAGATCCTTTAAAGTTATGTGCAATAACAGTAGCTCCACTATTGACACCTGAAAACAACCATTTACAAAAGTCTTCAGTTGTGTTGGTCCCAGCAAACACGACTTCATTTTTCCACACATTTGACACATACTATTTTTATCCACGTTTTCATCCATGCATCGTGAACATACTTTATGTACCACACATAAATTAGGTTTGTGTTCTAACGCTCCACACGTTGATGTTTTACAATGAGTGCACCTACCGTTGTCGTCGGGTGAATATCCTTCATCACACTGAATCTTATCATCCTGAGTTCATTCAAAATCAAAGAAAATGAAAGTTTGTTTCTTCTGTTCATTGTTGTTATTCACGAGTAACATATAACACTGATGTCCCGGTGGATAGTTATCTTTACAAACGTTACAGTAGACATTTCCACAAGTATGATGTTTATTCAACTGTTTATTCACGGTTTGTCCACAGCTCTGGCATTTATAATACGTAGTACACATCGAGTTTCCGGCTGACGTCATCTGTTGATGAAGATCAAAACATGTTGATCCTTTAAAATACCGTCCACAATCGGTACAAAGTATCCATTCGACATCTTCGGTTTGGTCATGAATTTTATGACAGCAATTACATACATTGTTACACACGTGTTGTTCTTTATGATCATATCCTTTGTGACATTCAGCACAATAGTAATTGCGACTCAAAAAAGCAGTCATACTGGTAATAACGTCATAATGGTTATCATGATAATACAAAAATATTTTCTTCTCAGCTGGGGTCCATGGTAAATAATACAATTAAAATGTTCCTTGGCAACCACATGTATTTGATAGTCACTTAGAAAATTCTGGAACTGTTTGACTTGGTCGATTCCGCATTTAGTTAACGGTACTCCAGCTGATTCATGTAGTTCAACTGCTAATTCCTTTTGAAAATATTTACCCAAACGAATACTGTTCCACTGGGAATGTCCACCAATGTTGGCTATAGCGGTGACAATGTCCCTGGCACAGCATAAATCATCGTTGTTCAGAATTCGGATGAAACATTTCTTCTCTTTCAAAAACCGTTCGGTGTCCACGTAATCACACTGTTTTCCGACTCCACCATTTCGTAATTCCTGTACATGTAATACCTTCTCCATTTCTGACAGCAGGGGCCTCTCCTGAAATTTGTCCAACTTTCATGAAGGGTAATCGTATAGGGAAATCCAAATCAGGACATTCGAGTGTCACTTGAACTAAATCTTCGTCCTTCATCTCACTAGTTTAAATTCCGATACAATGGAGTCGAACAATGTCTGTAGTGTTTTTAGAATTTCTGGAATACTGTTGACATGTAAATTTTTGAACGTGACATGGTATTCATTGGATTCTGTATTAAAACGAGGCATTCTGGTACCTTTACCTTTTTCAATGATGTAATATTGATTGGGTTGACTTAGATCAATAGGTTGACGAGGTAATCCAGCTCCTGTCCGGTGTTTTTCATTCTGGTGTTCATACAGACTATCAGGGTTCCTCTATAATAACCCACACTCATTACAGGGGAAGTAACTGTCATCAGTATGTTTCTTTTCATGACGGTCTCGGTTGTCTTTTCTTGTAAAATGCTTCAGGCATACACCACATGTAAACATACTATGTTGCTTGAATTGTCTGTAATGTTGTAGCAACTGACTCTTCTTAATGAACTTTTGCTGACAATAATCACAGGTATACATCTGTAAAAATAAAAAGGACATGATTTAGTTATAATATATCAGATATGAAAATTAGTTATGAATATTATAATTAGTAATGAATTAGTGATGGTTTATTAAATTACTTACCATTTATTTGAGGTTTCTTTTGAATCACACTTTAGTTCTTCTAATCACAGTCTGGCTATTCACAGATCTGTAAAGATAAAAGGACATAATTTAGTTTTAATATTTACTTATAATATTTAGTTATGAATATTAATTAGTTATAAATAAGTGATGGGTAATAAAATTACTTACCATTTATTTTAGGTTTCTTTCGAATCACGCTTTGGTCCTTCTAATCACACTTGAATTCTCTATTCACAGGTATATATCTGTAAAGACAAAAGGACATTGTTAAGTCACAACATTTAGTAATGAATATTATAATTAGTTATGAATATTTAAATTAGTTATGAATATTATAATTAGTGTATTAATTAGTGATTGGTATTTAATGTACTAACCATTTACTTCAGGTCTCTTTCGATTCACACTTTGGTTCTTTAACTGGTTATTCATTGGTCTGTAAAGATAAAAGGACATCATTTAGTTATAGACATTATTATTAGTTATGAAAATTATAATTAGTATATGAATTAGTGATGGGTAACTAAAGTACTTACCATCTACTTAAGGTATTTTCGCTTCGAACTGGTCAGCAGAATGGCAGTCTGGCGACTGAGGAAGTCGGTTGATCGCGCCTTTATATGGTCAAAGTTATTTGTATCGATGACTGTGATTAATCGGTTAATTTTGGAAGAAGGGATTTGATTGGTTGATGTTCCTGCATTCTGATTGGTCAATCCATGGTAAATGGAGGATTCTGATTGGTTGGATTTCCTGCAATTTGATTGGTCAACATTTTGTACAGCTTCAATCCACTTTTTGTTTCATGATTGTAACATCAATTGTTTGTGACAAACGCAACAAAATACGAACTTGTACGTCGAAAACATTGAGATAAAATGAAATCACGTCAAATCTCGAACTGAACGAGACTTCATAAAGGTAACATATATCAACTTGACAGTGTAACCAACCGATTCAGAAGTTTGAAGATACCCCGAATTGGTATATGACATGACTATAGTACGAATAGTATTGATTAAGACCAACCTAGGGCCGACTTAGACCGAACTTACATTTATAAAGGCCGATAACTTCATAACAGTAGGTTCTAGCCATTAACTACCTTGACTAATCGCTTAAGAACTATAAAGATACCCAGAATCCATATATGCATTTACCCCATATCCTTTCGTAAAATAGATGTCTTTAGTACTAATAGTATTGATAAAGGCCTATCTTGGGCTGACTGAGGCCGATCTTTTATTTTAAAGGGCCGATATCATCATTCAACTACCTTCTAGCCCTTCACTACCTTGACTAATCACTTTAGAAGTATTAAAGTACATCGAATCCATATATCATATGCATATAGTAATAATTCTAAGGGTCAGGGCCGAATTAGGGCCGTTTAGGGCCGATATCTCGTTCACACTCGGAGCTAGCGCCTCGAAACCTACACTATTCGATTCAGCGACCCCGATTTACCCTAGTATGACATCACAAAGGAAGAAAATACGCAAACAATACTAAAAAAAAAGGGTTACTCCAAGTAGTATATGAGCACAGTTCACCGCGGATTTGTCGAGGTGGTGCCGGAAGTGACGTCATCGGAAGTGACGTAGACCGGATGTTGACTTAATAACCTTGCGCATGCGCATGTTTGGAAGGGGATTCCCAAAAATCTATTTATAGAACGGGGGAAACCCGAACTCGTGCCCATATACTACTGTACTGTTTGCGTATTTGTGATGTCATACTAGGGTAAATCGGGGTCCCCTGTAATGAGTGTGGGTTATTATATAGGAACCCTGATAGTCTGTATGAACACCAGAATGAAAAACACCGGACAGGAGCTGGATTACCTCTTCAACCTATTGATCTAAGTCAACCCAATCAATATTACATCATTGAAAAAGGTAAAGGTACCAGAATGCCTCGTTTTAATACAGAATCCAATGAATACCATGTCACGTTCAAAAATTTACATGTCAACAGTATTTAAGAAATTCTAAAAACACTACAGACATTCTTTGACTCCATTGTATCGTAATTAACTAGTGAGATGAAGGACGAAGATTTAGTTCAAGTGACACTCGAATGTCCTGATTTGGATTTCCCTATACGAGAACCCTTCATGAAAGTTGCACAAATTTCAGGAGAGCCCCTGCTGTCAGAAATGGAGAAGGTATTACAGTCAAATGAAAAATTTACTTTTGACCAAGGCGTTAATCTTAATGTAACCCAAGTAGAATTACCAAATGGTGGAGTCGGAAAACAGTGTGATTACGTGGACACCGAACGGTTTTTGAAAGAGAAGAAATGTTTCATCCGAATTCTGAACAACGATGATTTATGCTGTGCCAGGGCCATTGTTACCGCCATAGCCAACATTGATGGACATTCCCAGTAGAACAGTATTCATTTGGGTAAATATATTCAAAAGGAATTAGCAGTTGAACTACATGAATCAGCTGGAGTACCGTTAACTAAATGCGGAATCGACCAAGTGAAACAGTTCCAGAATTTTCTAAGTGACTATCAAATACATGTGGTTGCCAAGGAACATTTTAATGGTATTATTTACCATGGACCCCCACCTGAGAAGAAAATATTTTTGTATTATCATGATAACTATTATGACGTTATAACCAGTATGGCTCAACATGTTTTGATCTTCATCAACAGATGACGTCAGCGGGAAATTCGATGTGTACTACGTATTATAAATACCAGAGCTGTGGACAAACCGTGAATAAACAGTTGAATAAACATCATACTTGTGGAAATGTCTACTGTAACGTTTATAAAGATAACTATCCACCGGGACATCAGTGTTATATGTTACTCGTGAATAACAACAATGAACAGAAGAAACAAACTTTCATTTTCTTTGATTTTGAATGAACTCAGGATGATAAGATTCAGTGTGATGAAGGATATTCACCCGACGACAACGGTGGGTGCACTCATTATAAAACATCAACGTGTGGAGCGTTAGAACACAAACCTAATTTATGTGTGGTACATAAAGTATGTTCACGATGCATGGATGAAAACGTGGATAAAAATAGTATGTGTCAAATGTGTGGAAAAAATGAAGTCGTGTTTGCTGGGACCAACAGGCTTTTGTAAATGGTTGTTTTCCGGTGTCAATAGTGGAGCTACTGTTATTGCACATAACTTTAAAGGATATGATTTGTTACCTTTTCTAGGATATTTGTATCAGCACGGAGTCAAACCAACGATCATTGCCAATGGAACCAAGAACATGTTAATTGAAATACCCGGATGTCGTATTCGAATGATAGATTCTATCAACTTCTTACCCGTGGCTTTAGCCGAACTGCCCAAGATGTTTGGATTGACGGAACTGAAGAAAGGATATTTCCCACACTTATTCAACACGAAGACCAATCAAACCACCACACTGAATCATCTACCGGATGTGGAATTTTATCAGCCCGATAGAATGAAACCTAAAGACAGAGACACCTTCTACCAATGGTAGGAGATCAATTACCAACAACCATTCCATTTTCAAAACGAACTATTGAGTTACTGTTGATCTGATGTGGATATTTTGAGAAGAGCCTGTCTGAAATTTCGTGAATTGTTTCTAGAGATGTCATCTACTAACGGACAGAGAGGAATCGATCCATTCCAACAATGTATCACAATAGCGTCTGCCTGTAATTTGGTCTTTAGACAGAAATTTCTACAGCCCGATACCATCGTTATTATTCCTGCACACGGATACCACCCTTATGAGAAACATTCATTGAAAGCCATGCAGTGGATCAAATACCTATCGGAAAAGGAAGGAGTCCGTATACAGTACGCAGATAATGGTGGAGAGAAACAAATTGGACCTTACAAAGTGGATGGTTACTACGAGAAAGAAAACGGAAAATATGTGTTAGAGTTCAATGGAAAGTTCTTGCATGGATGTTTACACTGTTATAGTGCTACCACCGTAAATCCCGTCAACGGTATGGCCATGAGCGACCTACATCAACGCACTATGGAAAAGAAACGGTATTTAGAAGATCAAGGTTATATCTACATAGGTAAATGGGAATGCGAGTTTGATAAAGAGGTCCAAGACAACGATGAATTAAGACACTTTCTTCAACAATCCCAGATGATCACTCCTTTGGAACCCAGAGATGCTTTTTATGGTGGAAGAACAGAAGCCTTTACGTTGTACAAAGACACGTCGAATGGTGGATCCGTTGATTATTACGATGTGACGTCGTTATATCCTTACATTAATAGAACTGGTAAAAACCCGAATGGACATCCACACATCATCACCGAAAACTTTACTAATATTCAACACTACGAAGGATTGATCAAATGCCAAGTGATCCCATCCAGAGGACTGTTCATTCCAGTGTTACCGGCGAAGATCAACAACAAATTATTATTTCCGTTATGTAAAACCTGTGCGGAATCGAATCAACAAACACCGTGTGAACATACCGATGATCAACGAGCACTGACTGGAACGCGGGTGACGGACGAAGTGAAAAAAGCTGTGGAAAAAGGATATATAATTCGACAGATCTATGAAGTGTGGCACTTTGAGACAGATCAATATGACCCAATTTCAAAGACCGGTGGTCTTTTCACCGAATATATCAATACTTTCCTTAAAATGAAACAAGAAGCCAGTGGTTGGCCCGAGTGGTGTGACACCGAAGATAACAAGTTGCTGTATATTCGAAACTATCATGAAAAGGAGGGTATACTCCTGGACTATAACAACGTCAAGAGAAATCCTGGATTGAGATCATTAGCTAAACTCATGTTAAATAGCTTTTGGGGAAAACTCGGACAAAGAAGCAATTTACCCCAAATCAAATATGTATGTGAACCTGTGGACTATTTCGATATGTTTACTAGTGACCAAATTATCGTAATTAATGTTTATCCCGTCAATGATGAGATGGTGGAATTTAGATACCAGTATAAAGAAGAGTTTGTGGAAGACTCCGGGCGTACTAATGTCGTCATTGTTGCTTATACAACTGCTCAAGCCCGTTTAAAATTGCATAGTTATTTGGAGAAATTGGACAGGCGAGCCTTATACGCCGATACCGATTCTATTGTTTATGCATCTCAACCTGGAGAGTGGAAACCCGATTTAGGAGACTACATAGGAGATCTCACGGATGAAGTACCTGATAACACTATTACAGAGTTTGTGACTGGAGGACCCAAAAACTACGCGTACAAGTTAGTCAGACCCGATAAGAACATGAATACCACCATATCTAAAGTGCAAGGAATCAGCCTTAACTACATGAACTCGCTGATCATCAACTTTGATACCATAAAACATATGGTCACTAATAGAAGAGACGATGTGAAGACCGTTACCGATGATTTCAAAATTATTAGAGACAAGAAAAGATTACTATCTATCCATCAAAATAAAGATTATAGACTAGTGTTTGACAAAAGAATTATCATGACTGATTATTGTATATTACCTTATGGATATTAAACACTGTAAAGATAGCATGTGGCGCCCCGACCCGTGACTATCTAATGACGGAGATAATAAAATGTATATATGTTAATATCCTGTTGTTTATTGGTTGCCTAAAAGAAGAATACGCTTAGAAGATCTAACAAAGAACAAAACAACAAAAATAAATAAATGAATAAATAAAAATAAACAAATATGAATGAATAACTAAATATGCAAATAAACAAACATAAACAAAAAAAAGCAAAACACAAAAACAAAAACAAAAAATAACCAAAAAAAAAAATTGAAAAAACAAACAAACAAAACAAACTTTGAAGAAACAAAAAAAAAATTAAAGTTGTCATATCAACTTAGGTTAGGGTTGAAAAAAGAAAGTTTAAGAAAAGCATTCAAAAAAAAGTAACTATAAATAGAGAAACAGAAAAAAAAATTAGAAAAACGAATAGTTAGAGTTAGTCATAAACAAAAGACAACAAAATCAAGAAACGAATGTATAAGGACTTAAGGAACACAACATAATGCATACAAACACCAAATGACTAAGGTTAGGATGGAAACTTAGAAGTTAGGGAATGGTTTAGAGAACACGACATATAAAACACAATGATTGGGGTCAGATTATGGTCATGGTTAGAGCTAACATAAAGGATTAGGGTAATATACATAGAGCAAGATTACAGAAACCAAAGTCCAGAGAGAAGGCAAAAACGAGAACACCAGAAGACAGAAGACTATAGGTCAAAATAAAAGTTAAATGTAGAGTTAGGGACCAGATCAAAGATAAGACCGATGAAAGCATCTTACACAGGGCAATACGATAGCTTCACAAATGAAGGCATCTTAAACAGAAGGAGGGTGGAGCCAAAGGCGAGACATACAGGACGAGGTCAAAAGGGCAATGACACACTAAAGTACATTAGCACCTCGTCAAAGAGACTTCCACAGCAGCTTGTCACTTGGTCAAAAAGTCCCTCCCAATCGAAGGACTTCAACATAGGGCCTATGGATCTGAACGTATGCTATATACTACTTCGCTTATATTTATAAAGAAAGTTTACATGCTATTATAATTATAACGACAAACACTTTTGAAAAATTCTTTTTGCTTATGAATTTCCTTGCGAATCGACTTTAGATGAGATCAAATTTCTGTAATAAATTTTCACATGTGCATGCACTGTTAAAAAATATTTTAATTTTTATATGGAAATGTACTTGATTTTTTTATTTATCACATTGGCTGTAGGGGGAAGGTTTGGGCCCAATAAAACTAGTTTAACCCCGCCGCAGCAGGTTTGCGCCTGTCCTAAGTCAGGAAATTTATTAAGCCTTTGTGTGTCTTGTCTTTTTTATAGTTAGTTTACTTTATGTCTATAGGAGTCTAGGATGATGTTTATTTCGCTGAACTTGATTACTCTTTATTCAGGGGCCGACTCCGACCTACCGTTGGGTGTGGGGTTTTCTCACCGTTCATTGAAGATCTTATGGTGGCTTTGGGTTGTTGTTGCTCCCATTTGGGTCGTTGTCTCTTTGACACATTCCCCGTTTCCCTCCTTTTTTCTATTAATAGCAATATTTGACCAATATGAACACGATAAAAGTCTTTTTGTCGTTTCGTGAAATGGATCTTTTTTTGGTTTCGTTGATTTCATTATTTTTTGCTGGCTTTAAAACATAAAAAGATGTACATGTAATACTTGAGAGTGCAAGTGCTTTAAAATTCAAATGACAATATTAAATTAAGATTTTTACACAGATCTAAAAATTATAAGAAAAAAATTCTTTGAAATTGTTATTGTTATAAAATGATAATACAACTAAATAATGAGGTGGCCTACATAATTTTCTATTTGATCTGTTTTACTGGCTCTAGATCTGTCCTTAGATAATTTTGGCTTTTCGATTCAGGTCTTATTGGTAATTTCTTCTCTATCAGTCTTTACACATATTTCGGTATATGGATTTCCAATATTTTGACTTTATCTGCACA
Organism: Modiolus philippinarum; assembly: GCA_002080025.1. Taxonomy (NCBI): domain Eukaryota; kingdom Metazoa; phylum Mollusca; class Bivalvia; order Mytilida; family Modiolidae; genus Modiolus; species Modiolus philippinarum. The sequence continues at coordinate 97,382 of MJUU01006771.1, read as the reverse complement.
GAAGAGACATAATTTGTCGAAATGCGCATATGCAGAATCAAAATTTACAGCAACTTCTGTATTATGTTATCTAATATAGAATTTTAACAACAGCTTTGCTCATAAAGGAAAAGAGCTCCACAATTTGCGACGTCATAAGGATTATAAACTTTAAAGCTCAAAAGCATTATGCATAGGAACGATAGCAGGATATGTCTTTAAATGATACATTCAAGCCGAATTGGAAAAAAATATCAAGAAGTTAACTTGAATGCGCTGGGTTCACAAAGGACTGTTTCACTCTAATACATGTATATACTAATTTAATGATCTGATGTACTCGACCTAACACCAAGAGTAATACCTTTAGCAAAGACTTCTTTCCTTCAAATCAATGTTCGTCTTCCATTTTTGGTAATTATAAAAGGAAAAAAGGTTTTTATTATCTTTGAATGTTATGAATAAATAACATATATTCTCCTCGATTTGAGAATACCGATTTCGACTTTATCCTTAATTGAATCACTGACATTGTGACGGGCGCTGTCGACAGAGCAGGACATACGTACGCTTTCATAACACCTGATGTCATTCTCGGTTTAATGGAAGTTCACACTGACTTGCTTTATTTTCTTTGTTTTGTTTTGTATATCCAGTCTTGTCTTCGTCATTTGATGCTTGTGATACCGATTTATCTTTGTTAATGTTTTAATACTAAGCGGTTACAAAAACATTTCACAATTCAACCTTTAGACTGTTCCAGGGTTAGATAAGTAATGCGTACTTAGAATTTTAATTGGTTTTGTTTATGAAATTAACCAATCATCTACCAAACAGATCTTTTAAAATATATATGCCTCACTGATAGTGTGACGGGTGCTGTCGACAGAGCAGACCATGCTTGGCATTACGGTGTATCCCATGTCACTCTCGGTTTTTAATGGGATATCATACTGTGACTGCATTGGTTTCGAATGTTGTTTTTTCTCTACGTCTTGTAGCTGTCTACTTTAATTGTTTTTCTATGTTCTCATTTTGGCTATGTCCCCGGACTTTGAGTTTTGTTCCTTCGGTATCCTTCTGCCGTAGTTTGCTATCTTCACGAAAAAACAGCAATTAGTAATGTATCATATCTGTGGACTTTGAGTTTTGTAATTTACAATACTTTGTTCCGTCGATATTCTGCTGCCGTAGTACGCTATCTTCTAGGAAAAAAAAAAACAACAATTAGTAATGTATCATGTCTGTGGACTTTGAGTTTTGTAATTTACAATACTTTGTTCCGTCGTTATTCTGCTGCCGTAGTACGCTATCTTAAGAAAAAACAACAATTAGTAATGTATCATGTCTGTGGACTTTGAGTTTTGTAATTTACAATTCTTTGTTCCGTCGATATTCTGCTTCCGTATTACGGTATCTTCAAGAAAAAAAACCAATAAGTAATGTATCATGTCTGTGGACTTTGAGTTTTGTAATTTACAATACTTTGTTCCGTCGATATTCTGCTGCCGTAGTACGCTATCTTCAAGAAAAAACAACAATTAGTAATGTATCATGTCCATGGACTTTGAGTTTTGTTATTTACAATTTTTTGTTCCGTCGATATTCTGCTTCCGTAGTACGTTATCTTCTAGATTAGTAATGTATCATGTCTGTGTACTTTGAGTTTTGCAATTTACAATTCTTTGTTCCGTCGATATTCTGCTTCCGTAGTACGCTATCTTCAAGAAAAAACAACAATTAGTAATGTATCATGTCCGTGGACTTTGAATTTTGTAATTTACAATTCTTTGTTCCGTCGATATTCTGCTTCCGTAGTACGCTATCTTCAAGAAAAAACAACAATTATTTATGTATCATGTCTGTGGTCTTTGAGTTTTGTAATTTACAATTCTTTGTTCCGTCGATATTCTGCTTCCGTAGTACTCTATCCTCAAGAAAAAACAACAATTAAGAATGTATCAGTAATGTACGAAAGCCGGATAGTGTCAATAGATTTTTTTATTTTCTCAGTACATTTCTTTCTTGACATTGCGACAAATGATACAGACCAATTGTTTCTTAATATTTGGAAAGAAAAATGGGTAAGAGACAATTGAATCTCTTTATGCCAGAAACGGATACAGAATACAAAGTAATGGAAACGGTTCCAATGATCTCTTAGTCATAGTGAGCTTAAATTGAAAGATGTAATATTAACACATACAAGTGTAATAAGGAAATGTAATCAACGCATTTGCAAATCTAAAAAGGAAACTGTGAAGATGCAGTTAGTGCAGTGTTACCAATTTAATATTGAATTAAAACCTCTTTTAGTTTATCCCAAAACACAGGTTCGAAATACTCATCCTTCGGAAATGCAATATAGGATTGAGTTTGTACCAATTCCAGTATGTTTAATGGTAAATTCTTTGGCGTGAATTGCTCAAGAAACACCAAAAACATGATGTTTTCATTATTTCTATAATAAATACTCTCCAACCTGGCCATGTTGTATTCAAACATGCACCAATCCAGATAAGTGCTTCATAATATAACGACCGTTTTTCAACTGTCACATATAGCTGTAGTAATATTGTCAGCAATGTCTTTACCAGGAAGGAAATCTCTTTTATAGATGCTCATTTTAAGTCCCGATTCGTTTTAACTTGTCATGAACAAAATACGCGTCATTATCTTCATAGGAAATAAATGCGTCGTATTTGTATGTGAGTGGATGTAGCTCTATATCGGAATTTCTTGTTCTTTTTTTTATATTTATTTTTCGTCATATAGTAAATGAACCACAACTTCCATCTATTACTGTACACAAGACCAGTTTTAAGAATAGTAATGAACCAAATAATTCATGCTGTTGTACCGATTATCCAGCTTAAATACGAGGAGCACTCTTTTTGTAATTTTTCCAACACTCTTTGTGGATTACTTAGTGTCTGTTGTTTTTTATTTGAAAGCTTACAGTTGTAATTTGATAACTTCTTAAATTTTGCATTGGTAGAAGTCATCCATTGTATAAACAGTTTTGTGTCACAAGTACACTGTAAAGGATTACCACTCAAATCAATTGTCAATCGATGATTCCCAAGTAGTACACTTTCAATCTTTGTCAAAGGACGAAAATCGATTGTAAGACAGGTCAAGATGTGATAGTTGAGTCATATGACTGATTTGAAAGATGATACCGTCATTTACCGAGCATGTTATTTGCTATATAGATCTTTCTACGGTATTTTTGTGATTTGAAAAGCCTTGAATATGAAAAAGAAAGGAAATGGGGTAAATGTCAAGGAGACAACATCCCATATCCAGGTTAAAACGACAAGAAAAAAAACAAAACCTCTAGGGGTCACCATATGGTCTTCAACACAGTGAGGAACCTCACACCATATAGTAAGCCCTAAATGGCCCCGAAAAGGTAAAAAGTGAATAAATCAAAGGTAGAGTTGTAATTTTATTATCAGAAAGATTTATTTCTGTCAGATTTGGAACATGTTCTAGAATTTGTCCATTGACATCTCCAGAAAGTATAAACCCTAACAGATTATTGTGAACGTGCAATATTTGTAAATTTGGTGTGATCTTGAAAAACACATTTGATAAGTTTGAACAGAAATTATTGGAAAGATCGATAAATTTCAACTTGTGGAAATATTTGAGGGGACCAATCCAAGAATAGAATATATTATAACTAGCATCTCTCATCTTCTAATGAGTTTTCAGATACACGATATTCTCCGATTTCGTAACGAAGATAACATTTCTTGTATGTAAGTTTTTTAAGGTTTCTAGGTAACGGAAATATTTTCGGTCTATTGTTTCTTGCCATATTAATATTAAGATGGTTGCTACGATCTTGGTAAGTGAAACTCCGATTGAAACTTTTTTGTTGAGTAAAAAAATCTGGGCTGTATGATTTTGGCAAAGGATGAGTGGCAGTAAGACCCATTTTTGGCCCAAGATTTACCATGAAACTAAAACTATACAAACAGACGTCTTATGTTCCTGAAACATTGAACAAATATATGGCTTTATGAAAATGATAAAGCTTTTTTCCATATCAGTTTGATTCTCATGATAATCAGTTAACTCAAAAGCTATATTTTTGGAAATAGTCAGAATTTCATAGATATTTGCTGTGTTTTTCACATTTTTGTGCTTTGAAAAATATGGGCACATCTGGATAACAACTTCATATTTAGTCAAAATGTGTAAAATGGTGAAATACATCATTTCTGAAAGTTTGAAGTTGTTTATTGCATGTGCCCCATGTTCACTTAAAGAAAATTTGCTTTGAGAACATTCAAAATTGTAGATTTTCTGATTTTCTGTCAAAAAGACGGCTCCTTGTGATGTCACAATAACGTCAAAATGAAAGGAATTCGTATTATTATATGTTTTCTTTGTAGCCAGATGTAATAGTTAATATTTCCCATAAATATCACACTATTTTAAACAACTTGATTTTTTTGGGCCAAATATGGGTCTTATTGCCACTCATCCTTTCATGGAGTTCTGGATTGTGAGAACCAGACAAATGGGATATGTTGGCGAACTCTAATGATAATGCAAAATATCAAATAAATAACTTCCATAGGAGAAAAAATTGTCAGAGGCTGATAGTTTTCGAATTGAATTCGGCAGCATTTTTAATGCTCCCTTTTCTACTAGCTGAATCCTATTTCCATCTATATAAGAAAAAGAAGGGAAACGGGGAATGTGTCAAAGAGACAACGACCCTAAGGGGAGCAATAACAACTCAAAGCCACCATAAGATCATGTATTTCTGTCAGATTTGTATGTTTCAATTTTTTCACATGAGATATTTTCACTTCTGTGTTTAGATTCATGGATTTGTGGAGCTTATTTGCTTTAAAAACCTTTATGTTTGTGCTTGGTGAGTCAAATGTTAAGTTTTCGAAGCCATTAAATTGGAGGCATATGTTGAGTGACACAGCTAAATACGAAAATCTTCTCATATTCCGAAATGTTCCTTTATATATAAAGTTAATTTTACGTATGTCTTTTGTCTAATTTGTGTTTTCCAGTGTAGTTCCCTAGCAGATTGTGGCATGTAATTATAATTTTCAGCCATTGTAGGTGTTTCCTGTTGTCCCTTTTATTCATCTAATACTTGGACGAATTTGAAGGTTTCTGTAGTTAAAATTTCAACATCGGATTTTTCAGGGAGTCCTGACGTATCTTTGTCCATCAAATTTCAAAGACCCTCTTTAAGACTTGAATTTCCGACAAAATTTACACGAAGATGTTTCAAGGGAGATAATGATCCAAAATCAGATCCTGAAATTTCTATACTGTTGTTTTTCAAGTCTAAAATCCTAAATTTTAAAAGAAAAGAACTATTCAGAACCAATCCAAGCAAAACTTTTTCAATATGCCCGTTGCATGTTCAGATGTCAGAATACTTGATTTTTTTCACATTTTTATTCTGATATATTTTTATTTGGTCTGTGTCTGACATACAATTGTAATTATAGATAATTGTTAATGATTGTTTTAAATATAATATGAATTTTACACGTGGTGTTTCGGATCTCAGTTTAAGTCTCTTGAGACTAAGGGTGTTCATCCTCATTAGCTGCTCTGCCCTGATTAAATAATTATGAATTATGTATAATTGTTCTAGTTTATTATACCACTTTCAGCCATTTGTATCAAATGTGATATTGTTATAGAGCAGTTTAAAAGAAAAGAACTATTCAGAACCAATCCAAGCAAAACTTGTTCAATATGCCCGTTGCATGTTCAGATGTCAGAATACTTGATTTTTTTACATTTTTATTCTGATATATTTTTATTTGGTCTGTGTCTGACATACAGTTGTAATTATAGATAATTGTTAATGATTGTTTTAAATATAATATGAATTTTACACGTGGTGTTTCGGATCTCAGTTTAAGTCTCTTGAGACTAAGGGCGTTTATCCTCATCAGCTTCTCTGCACTGATAGAATAATTATGAATTATGTATAATTGTTCTAGTTTATTATACCACTTTCAGCCATTTGTATCAAATGTGATATTGTTATAGAGCAGGACACCCCGTGAAACTACAAATATACTGATTTTCTTTTTAATGTGTTCTTTTCATATTGCTAAAGTTTCGACATTTTTGCCGATGTAAGCATGTCTTTTAAATTCTTATGTTTTCTGTATGCGAGAATAGGTGGTCTAGGGAATAACTGTTTGGCTGCAGCATCATTTTCAATTAAGTGCCAATGTTTCCTGATACATCTTCCAATACGTTTAAATATTGGATTATATTTTGTAGCAAAAACTAAAGGTGGTGATTTAAATTTGTTCTTTTCTTTATATTGTAATGTGTTTTTTTCTGTTCTTCTCTAACGCTTTCTTAAATATAGGATTCAGATAATTTTGAGTGTATCCTCTTTTTGTTAATTTTGTCTTAAACAGTTCTATTTGTGTATCTAAATCTTCTTTGTTATTTGAAGATCTAATGAATCGTGTAATTTCACCAACAATGAAACCTTTGAATACAGACGAGGGATGAGCAGACGATTTTTCAAGATATTGAAAATTATCTGTAGGTTTGCGGAACAGTTTTACGTCAAGTGTTTCTTCTGTCATAAATCTGTTTCCTTTGAATACCATGATATCTAGAAATTGCATTTGTTTATCGGAGGTATTATATGTAAATTTTAGGAGTGGATGAATATTATTTGCAATATGGAAGAATCCTTGGAGGGATTCTTCTGTTCCATCATACAAAATAAATCCATCATTACGATATATCGACATCATAAAAAATTTGTTTGCATGTGGAAATTGTCTTAATATATCAGAAATGATTTCAAACATTCTAAGGTCAGTAAGTGATGGGCTCATGGGTGCTCCCATTGCTACACCAACTTTTTGTCTATAAAATTTTCCGTTGAATTCATACTCATTATTTTCTAATACAATTTTAAGCAGTGATAGCATTTCCGCTTTGGGTGGAAGCGGTAATGACGTATTATATTGTGCTATTTTTGGCAAGGCTCTATCTACGGCTTCTATGATTTCAGTATGGTTCATATTGCTATACATACTGGTGATATCAAACGAGTTCAACAGAATCTTAGGTGGAAGCTTAGTTTTTTCAAATTTATGAATGAACGCTGTTGAGTCTTGAGTGTAAGTCCACAGTTGACTTACTACTGGTTTTATGAAGATATCTATAAATTGTCCAACTCTTTCGATTGGACTATTACATAAAGATACAATTGGACGTCCGGGTATATCGATATTTAACAGATGTGATTTGTCTGTTTCAATTTTTTGTCTGTGTTTTTCACTTAATTTCTGAATTTTTGGTAAGAAATATATTCTTCCAAGTCTTTTAATGGCTTGATTATGTATTTATTTAAATGTGATATCATCAATTTTTGAAGTTTCGTGTAATTTGTTGATAATTGTGTTAATTTTTTGTGTAATGTACAATATATTAGATTCCTGAAATTCCTCATAGTCGATCTGGTCTTTTAATTGTTCCATTGCCATTTTGGTATATATTTCCCTGTCAAGTAAAACTAACGATGAATTTTTGTCTGCCTTTTTAATAACTATTTGTTTATTTTTTCTTAATGACTGTAGAGCTAACCTTTCCTAATTTGAAAGATTGTCTTGGAACTTTGATGGAGGTAGTTTTTCCAATTCCGTTTTTGCACAGAATAAATAATTTTCGATTGCATTATTTGCCATTCCAGGGTTGTATCCAGTCTTTTGCAGAAATGGGTGAAAGTTATAATTTTTTGACTCGTCATTAAAATGATATTTGTACCTCATTTTACGTGCTAATTCACCAAAATCACAGAGCATTGATTTCTTTGCATTTCTTATAATAGGACTAGGTATAAATTTTAGTCCTTTAGCAAGAACTGTTATTTCATTATCCGTCAATGTTTTGGTAGTAAATATTTCTATATAGGTCAAGGCATTTTGTATTTTTGTTTCGTTTCCTGTTTTCTGTTTTGCTATTTTTCTTTTTTTGTTATGGTTGTATAATTTTTCTTTGTATTGCATTATTTTCCGTTTTTTGGTCTTTCGTTTCAGGTGTCTATTTCTTGCCATTTTTATACAGTGTCGGTATCCTGGTATGACTGATTCAGTGTATTTGAATTTATCAACAGGGCGTCAATTGACAATTTGAAACGCCTAAGGATTATTTGACTCTTTTTAATTAAATAAATATTTATAGGCAATTTCTTTCTAGTTGGAACACTCTAATTTTGAGATGTTTCCCATAAAGTCATCTGATTAAATGAAATACTCTAATTTTGAGATATTTCACAACTTTAGACTATTTAGAATCGCACTGCGATCGACAACTGTAAATGTCTGAGTGAATGAAATACTCTGATTTTGAGATATTTCACAAAAATAGACCATTCAATTTCGCACTGTTATTGACAATTGTAAAGAGGACCTGTATTTTTGCGTCAAACGCAAGTTCACATTTAATACGCTTTATTACAGTAATATAAGTTCCATGTGATAATTTTTCTGTTAAACTCCTCATGTTTTCATTGGTTGAAATAAGGAGATGACATTATTAATGATTAAACAAGACCAAGCCTACACCACGTTAACTATGCCAAATTGACCACAGGAAATTATTATTAGAATTTTGTATAACCATCTATAACTGCCCCATTTCATTATAGTTTGTAATTATGAGCAAAGAAATACTTGTTTAATAAACTTTTAGACATCGTAATTTCAAGATGAAGATGCAATAAAGTTGTAGATTGTAATACATATATTTATTTGTGAAGCAAGCAGTATTTGCAAGTAAAATTTCAAGATGAAGATGCAATAAAGTTTTAGATTGTAATGCATATACCTATCACCAAATAACCATCGATTACAATTTTTTTTTAAACAAACATTATTTCAAGATGAGAATGCAATAAAGTCAGTACATCCATTACTGAATAAATTGTCGAATACAAGATGCGTAAAGCAAACATTATTTATGCAGACGATAAGACTTCAAGTGTGACCAGATTGTAGTGATTTGTTGATAAGGCTTATTAAGTACTTATTAGAAATACATTTTGCATATAAGATAATGTACATACTTCATAGTCACTACAGTTAAAACAATAATATAAAATTAATATATGAATATTAATATGGTATTTCCTGCTATTGTTACAGTAAACAAATAGCCGACAGTCGGACTGTTTTTTTTCAATGGCAAATTTAAGGCGCTTAAATTAAAGTGCACTGGTAAACCCAACAGCTGTGGGAAAATTCAAAACTTCTGACACATTTACCGCATTGTTGCCGTCAAAATAATTACTATCAGGTAAGGCGCGTCATCGTTTGACCTTAAATATAGTGTACTGGTAAAGTCATCATCAGTGGGATAATTCATATCTTCTGACAGATTTACCGAATTGTTGCCGTCAAAATAATTACTATCATGTGTTGCGTTAACAAACAAATTAAAACACAATTAGACGTCGTCGCGGTCACTTACGTGCAATTTACAATTAATCGTCCTTGTAATGATACAATATTATATTTCAATTTATCACATATTAACATTCTCTTGTCTTCTAATTTTTATAGAGCATGACCTTTTATACTTTATATATTATATTAAAATTATAATAGATTAGTTATTTAGTTTCAGAATGCCGAAGGCCAAAACAAAGAAGGTTTCAGCTAGAGGAGAAGGTGTTAGACCCTCAGGGAAGACAAAAACAGCAACACAAGCTTCTAAGGTGGTACAACCTACACCAGCACAGAGCACACTATCAGATGAACAGATTGCATCTTTAGTTGATAAAGTAGCAGACCGAGTAACTAACCAAATTAGCCAACAACATCCAACTACAAATACTGGTACAACCCAACATATTCAGAATGGTCAACAACACTTAACATCATGTACAATTCCATCCCACATAACCAATGGCAGAGATGACCCAGGTAATGAGTTTATATCAACAACTTTGCATGAAAACACAAGCATCCATCAAGAGCTTGGTACACATGTTCCAGAAAACATCAAGAACAAAATAAAAAATGGAGAATTTATTGACCTGGGTCTCTTACTGAATGATCCTATACCTCTAAATGAGGACGAAACAAGTTTCATAGTAAAAGATGGAAAACTGCAATCAAAACCCAAATCTAAAGCAGTTAAAATAGAAAATATCAGTCAATGGACCGATGCCTTCATTGTATTTATATCAATTTATTCATCCGTCCACCCTGCAGAAGTTCCTGGCCTGTTAAAATATATGAACACTATACGATTAGGAGCAAGTCGTGTATCGGGTCTTGGTTGGAAACGATACGACGAACAATTCCACCTGATGAAAGCCCGTAGTCCAATGGCCCCATGGGGCACTGTAGACCAAGAGCTTTGGCTTCTTAACTTATATTATGGAAAATAAACACCAATGATGCGACCAACATTTGCAGCAAATGTTCAAAATTACAAATGTTATGATTTTAACAACGGTCTTTGTAATAGGACAAACTGCCTTTATGATTCACATTTATGCCCAGTTAAATCTATGAAAATATTTTTGAGACTACGACCTGCTTTGCCTGGTCCTTTGTTCATACACTATGGAGGAATACCAGTCACGCGATATCAATTCAATTCTGTCCTGAAAAAGTCATTATCTCGTTCTAAAAGTCCGTCATCCAAAAGTTATCAAACACACAGTTTTAGGGTCGGGGCTGCCACTATGTCATCAAAATTAGGTTTTGGTGACGAAAAAGTGAAGGAATTTGGTCGATGGGAATCTAATGCATATAAATCGTATATTAGAATACCTACAGAAAAATTAGGAATTATTGACAATAAATGTCAAAACAATTCAGAACATGTTATATTGAAGCTTGCTTGTGACTGATTGTCAGTTTAAGACTTTCATTGTCGCAAAAAAAAAAAGATCTGGATTGTCGGTTCATCAATAGTAAAGCATGCATTTATCCATTCCCGAAACACTGTTGACGGCACGCATCTTGGTTTATCACGCCTTAACACTCAGCTATGGTGGCAAGGGAAAAGATGACTGACTTGGAAGCGGTTACTTAGCACTGTAACATTATTACTTACGCTAGATGATGATGAACCTAACATGTTAGTTTTACATTGCGGGCGAATGATATTGGTCAGATTAATTCCTGCGTTTTAGGTCATAATATGATCAAAACATTTGACAAAATAATCAAACTGTTGCCTAATACTAAAATTGTATGGTCTCAAATCCTACCACGGTTACACTACAGAAATCAAACAAACCATAATTCTCTTGAAAAGGTCCGTGTTAGGTTAAATAGCCTCGTCGCAACATATGTATTAAACAAGGGAGGTTATTACATAAGATACCCTGAAATTTCAGAGCTAGATACTTCACTTTTTACTGATGGTGTTCATTTGTCACACATTGGTAATGATTTGTTTCTCTTTCGATTACAACAAGCATTATTTGATTTTGTTAACAATATTTGCAACATATCACCTCCAAATGGCGAACTAGGTCCATGGCTTCGGGAATCGTTTGGTACGTTTTAGTATCAAAGAGTTTCCTTGTAGATATCGGGAATCGGAATATATTTTGATATCTGACATCAAATTTATTTGCGATTTCTGAGTTTTATTTTCAACAATTTACATACTCAAAACAGACATAATATTACCGTACTGGTGGCGATAACAAGGTCAGTTTACCTGACCTTGTTTAGTGGCGGATTCTGCAGTTCGCACCAGTACTGATTTACTTTATCAACATAAACTTTCTCGTTGTTGCCAGGGTTCACTTATGTACGAAATGATAATTTCTTGAATGTTAAATTTACAACTTCATCTCATTTACACTTTCATATTTTTGTATTTCAATTATTTGTGCTTTCTATTTTGGACTGGTAACATATTTCATTTGCATCATTTTATCATATATTTGCATTTCATCTAAGGTTGCCCAAAACCCTATTTCGGGCTGGTAACCTATTTCATTATAAAGAAGCTGTTACCTCAGTACGCCAATAAATAGTAGAGTTTATTTTACACTTGTTGTCTTTGATAAATTAATTTAATTGCTAAAAATTAAATTGTGTTATCAAAGGAACAAGTGCACCAGTTTGTTACTGTGATGTTTAAAATTATAATCCATGTGCATGCGCATTCACAACTCGCGCACACCTAGATTATTTCTTATAACCTTATTGTACACTGTTCAGAGTAGTCGGAAATATTTTACAACTCACAGGTCAGAAAACTATAAAATTTTGCATTAAAAGTTTATATAAAATATTTTATCCCACCCACCCACACCTTTTATACATACTTGACTTAATTGTTGTATATATCAGATACTGCTGCTTTCTTTTATTTTTTTTCAGATAGCGTACATTACCTGCTTATTTTGCTGTCTTGTTATTAAGTCGCCCAAACGAAGTTTGGTGACTTATTGTTTTTACTCCGTTTCTTATTATTATTCTTTATTATTATTCTTCTTCCGTCTTTTTTTTTGTCCGCGCGTTTTCTCGAACATGGATGGACCAAACTTAATGAAACTTGGCACAATGGTAGATACCCATGTCTAGATGTGCAATCAAGTCTTGGAATTTTCAAAATGGCCGCCGTTGCCATGGAAACGGAAAAAAGGCGGGAAAATTAAAAGTGCTCGAAATTGGATAAAAATTTACAGAAATGTTCCCTAGCATGCACAGAAATGATGTTTGGTCAATTTTTTTTCAAAATGGCCGCCGTTGCCATGGAAACAGAAAAAAGGCGGGAAAATTAAAAGTGCTCCGAATTGGATGAAAATTCACAGAAATGTTGTCTAGCATGCACAGAAATGATTTTTTAGTCTTCAAATTTCCAAAATTGCCGCCGTTGCCATGGAAACAGAAAAAAGGCGGGAAAATTAAAAGTGCTCCAAATTGGATGAAAATTCTCAGAAATGTTCTCTAGCATGCACAGAAATGATTTTAGTCTGCAAATTTTCAAAATGGCTGTCGCTGCCATGGAATCGGAAAAAAGGGGGAAAATGAAAAGTTCTCCAAATTAGATGAAATTTCATAAAAATGCACGGATTCTGATTAGAGGGTCGTTTGGGTGACTTCTGTGTTTGCATCCAAACACAGTCATTACTTTTTACATATGTGTTATATATATATATATATATATAAACAGAGAAACATTCGTCACAGCTTCAAGAAAGATTCATTCATAAATGGAAGTGTATTTGTGGACTATTCCAGTCAATAAAATACCTTATATAAACTTTTAATGCAAAATTTTATAGTTTTCGGACCTGTGAGTTGTAAAATATTTCCGACTACTCTGAACAGTGTACAATAAGGTTATAAGAAATAATCTAGGTGTGCGCGAGTTGTGAATGCGCATGCACATGGATTATAATTTTAAACATCACAGTAACAAACTGACGCACTTGTTCCTTTGATAACACAATTTAATTTTTAGCAATTACATTAATTTAAGTACTTATTCTATTTACTTTACCTCAGATGACCATTATGATATAATTATAACTAGATTTTACTTATTCTATTCATTACATTAATAGACATCCAATTTCCTGAACATATGAATTTTGTCACTCATAGTACTTTTCTGTTATGGTCCAACATAAAGTATTGTGAATTAAATATAGTCAATTTGCAATAACAAGACCGGTTGACCAGTGATGAGACCCACCGCTTATTAAAAATAGGGGTCGAAACACCTAAATAAAGAAAAAAAAAAACAACCGAAAAATTAACAATGACCGAAATGTACAATCACAGGTCAGAATCACAGTATACTTAAAACAACTGAATAATATTGGAAATACAGCACAAGTTAAGCTCTCAATAAATGAAAAGGGCAGTTATCAACATTTCTCAATTATGCAAGACATATACTTGTTATTATGGAACAATACTTCTGGTGGCTTTTGAGTTTGTCAGTACTGAGATAGGATTCGGTGATTTTACTCTACAGAAGACTTGAATTTCCGACAAAATTTACACGAAGATGTTTCAAGGAAGGTAATGATCCAAAATCAGATCCTGAAATTTCTATACTGTTGTTTTTCAAGTCTAAAATCCTAAATTTGTAAGATATACGAACAGTTCTCGTGCAGGATTTGTGATATTTTTATTATCAAGTGTCAGTTTGAACTGATTAGTTATTCCTTTGAATGTTCCAAGCTCTGAATGGTTGAATTGGTGGTTTGATATATGCAATATATGTTCAAAGCTCTGATTGTTGGAGTTAATGGTTTGATACATTTGTACCTAAAAAAGTGTTGTGATTTGGATTTGAATACTTTTGAAACTCTTTGTTATATTAGTTTAATAGGTTATGTGTTCGATAAACCTGAAATGTGTACAAAATATCAAAATATAAGGATATTTTTTACAATAATAGCAAATCAGTATAACAAAGTTGATTTATCATACACGAAGCATGCACATGAAATCACAGTACCAAACACAGAAAATAACAGAACCACTTGTATTTTTACCACACGAAATCACAGTACCATTGAAAATTACCCGACTCAACAGATTGTTTGAAATCTATGAAAAAACATATTAATATGAATTTGAAATGATGCATTAATGTAGATAATTGAATTTTATTAAGGCTTCCATTCATTGTTTAAACCATCATAATTATTTGATGTGTTGTTGGGTAGGAAACATTTGCACATTTCAGTTTACGCTTGATTTTCAAGGATGCAATATGAAATATCATTTTACACAAACATATTTACTCCTTAATATTTCATAAATTTGTTGAGAAATGTTCATAGAAGTAGTGTATTTACTTGTTAAAAGCTAATCAATCCCGTAAACTTTCTAAAACCTTATATTTATATACCAGTGAAAATCACCCTATGCACGAAAAGCGAAATAACAGTACCCAGCACAGGAAATCACATTTCATAGAGGACCAACATGACATAGTGTGGTATTTGCATCTCAAAGTCAAAACAGCAGAAATTCTGAAAAACGGAAAATTCCCATTTTACATACAATTTCGGACAGAAGTGTCGAAAAGAGACCCCTTAAAAAGTTTAAATCACTTAAATGATCTTCTGCATGTCAGCTTTAGTGAAATAAACACTAGAATTCCCGTTTCACGTTATTTTTTTTATCATTTAGAGCCTGAATATTTCACATTTTCCTTTAATTTTTAGGGGAGGGGTGCTAATTTTTACATTTCTGAACCTACATTATGTCTGAAACTAAAATGTGTGCGCACAATGTGTTGCAAATATATATCATAAATCATTATTAAATCGGCCATTATTAAATATATATTCAGATTTTGTGATCCTTAAGTCAGAAAGTCGAAATTGTGAAAAAATTCCGAAAATTTCAATTATTCAAAAATTTTTAACCGAAACTCAAAATTTTATGGACTTTAATGGCTTTATTTTCCAACATTGTATCAGGCATAAAAACTAGATCAAATGGCGACAGTTGGAATTGACAGCCTATATTCGTCATTTTCAAATTTTTTGCAGGGGGACGGGTACATTTTTTGTATCCCCAGATCATAAAAAAGGCGTCAGTTGCCCAAGCTTGTATTCATTGTAAAGAATATTAAATTAGCTTTAATTTGATACCAAATTTCAGTACATATTACTTATATCGTTAAAAAATTATGGAGCTTAAAAGATGAAACTTAGGTTAAAACGAAAATACAAGAATTGTTCATGGTGTACTATAAAAGTGGCACTGTCTATGTGTGAAGGTTAGTTCGTGTTAACATATGTTTTATTTTGAAAAAGGGGACAGAGAATGACTAAAAAATCGGTCTGATTCGGAAGTGGGGGTACACGGAAAGTGTTTCCAGCCCACGGACTACTGCATATGCGCATTTCGATAACTTATGTCTCTTCAGTGCAGATCAAATCAAAACATTTTATCTGCACTGAAGAGACATAAGTTGTCGAAATGCGCATATGCAGAATTTGAATTCACAGTAACTTCGGTATTTAGTTATTTGTTACCACTGGGTCGATGCCACTGCTGGTGGACTGTTAGTCCCCGAGGGTATTCACCAGCCCAGTAGTCAGTACTTCGGTGCTGACCCGAAAGCCGATTCTATTTGGAAACTTACAATATCTAATTTTTGTAAATTTTGTTGAAAACTAAGGAGTATCTCCCTCATGCAAAGCTCTGTCCTTAGCTGATTTTGGCTTTACATTTAGATCATTTTGGTTATTTGTTCTCTATCAGTTTTTAAACATCTTTGACTTTTTGGTCTTCCAAACGTTTAGATTTTATCTGCACTGAAGAGACATAAGTTGTCGAAATGCGCATATGCAGAATTTGAATTCACAGTAACTTCGGTATTTAGTTATTTGGAAATCCATATGAGCGTTAAAGAAAAGAATCTATCTTTAAAATTCTAAAATTTATTTTCTAAATACTTAAAAAAAATATATATATTTTTTTTTTTAAATTCTAAAACTATATCAAATAATATAAGTTCAAATTATTTTCTTTAAAATTATGTAGTCTATCATAAAAATGTATTCTTAACATTTTAAGATAGAAAAAAAGAAAGAAAAACTGTAGACTTTTGTATGTTCAACTTTTCCGTTCAACAAATTTATTATATTACTGTTAAGTATCTTTAGCGATTAAGATCAAGGTTACCAAACTGATGTGATGCAAATGTATTTCCGAATTTAATATTAAACACTGTTATAGATGATATCTGTTAGTTTATTCAATGGAAATCATGCTTTCTTTAGCGTTTGGCGTCAAAATCCATGCCCACGTTTAAAGTACTTATTGAAGATTAGGACAAATATTGAAAGATTGTAGGAAAAGACTTGTTTGATAGTTGAACAGGAAAAGTACTTTGGGTACTGCATGGGTGTTTTATTACATGTCAAATAAACCTTTTTTGTCAAAATTCTACTCGCACACAACGGCACAGACCTATTTTATTCAGCGTGACCTTAACAACTTTTTTTCATTATGATGGAAATATCTTCCTTAAGAAATATATAATCTCTCACATATTATCTATTACTATGCTTGCAATCTCAGAGTACACAAAATTGTAGTATATCGACAATATAACAGACTACCACGAGAAATCAGATACAGACAAGTCTACTTGAAATCCCTAAGGAATGAGGCTGGGTTTATTGCCAGTGTAAGCGTCTCCTTCTATCGTGCCTCACCCGTCATGTTAGAAATGATATGTCTAAAGAACAAGTCAAGTTCTATACCTTAGACATGTTAGATAAAACGACATAAGATGAAGTCAAATACAAAAACGTTAATTGCAAGTTTCATTCAATCTGTGAATAAACCTTGGATAGACGGCTACTGTTATTCACAGATCGAAGTACTGAAAAGCTCAAATAGACAGTTCATTACAGTCGAACAAAATCCTCATCTAGAAGACAAATATTCCAAGAGTTATTATGCCAAACAAAGAACAGATATTAAAATTTAGGAAAGACAAAATATAACACAAAAATTAGTAAAGGACCGTTATTCAGTTACAATGGTTCTTTTAAAACGCTGTCGATTTTATTTCTAATAACTGATTTCAGGAAATCAACGAGGTATTAGACAATCAATTTTGCAAATTTTCTATCGCACTGGATATCTCGTATGGTACTCGAAAATCATAAAAATCCCAGAAATATAGCTTCTCGTCAAGATACCAGGTTTCTCGCACGAGATACTAGATTTTAACCATTTAAAAGTATAAACCATTAGCCAAATTTAAGTCAGAATTTGTTTGTCTAATCAGTGTGATACTTTGCATGTAATCCCATAATTGGAAGGTGTCTTGCCTTACAAATACGATATATCGTCAATATGTGCTCCTTGACGTTAATCAGAATTGTCCAGTTTCGGCTAATATTTAAGTTAAAAATCGTCTGCATACGTGTTTTGAAACACTTTTAGCTAAAAGTTTCATTACCTAGAATTGAACAAAAATAAATTCAGAAAGCGCCTTTATAGTAAATATTCTTATAAGGACCAAGATTTTTCAAGGCCTATTTCTGCTTTTCCGGACTGCAGTGATGCAAATTGTTAAACATATATATTGATACTCATTTGCAGCAGATTGATTATATTTTACAATAATATAGCATAGATCATATATAATCTGTGGTGGCGTCTTCAATTTATTTTATCTAATCCAAAGGGCGTTGTCAGTTCAAAGTTGTATGTTTGCAGTTAATTTGGATCTGTTTAGAAGTGATCTATTTTTGGTCTTAATATATTATGCTTATGTTAACCAAGCACTTCCCCGAGGTTACTGTTCTTTTCACATACTTTGTATACTATATTAGTACTACATGGCGTTTAGGTTAATACATGGATTTATAGATCTGACGAGAGCATATAGACCGAGGACGCAGTCTTAGGTCAATATATTCTGATCGGTTTGATAAATCCACGTATTTATCGAACTTGACATGCCATAATTATTTTATTATTTGACTACATTATTCATTAACATGCAACGTTTAGCATTTTATGTAATGAAATATGTTGTAAACCTGGCGTTTCCAAATACAGAACATCATGTACTTTTTATGGAAATAATAGATTTACACCATATTTTCAGAACGTCATGTGACGTCAAATTAATCAATCACACGGCACAAATGATATCATAAAATAATAAATCAATATAACTCCTTCGATAGACTGCTTTCAATGTAGCAAGTGGTTACTTCAAAATAAAACGAAAGAACGAAAGTTTAAACAACATTATTTTAATAGCTGCATATAAATTGGGCTAACCAAAAAGGTCAAAAATAAAATTGCTTATAGATTTTACACCGCAAGTAATTTGAGCAGCCTCACAAACCGGAAGTTGAGCACATGCTTCGAGTGCGTCACTGCCGCTGCAAAGGTCATCTACAAAGTCACTCTGTACCTCAGCAGTACGTCCTAAATTAAAAAGAAATACAAATCACAAATGATTCAAATTAATTTCTTAATTAAACACTTTGTATAAAACTAACTTTGAGAAAACATGTAAATAAATATAAAAACAACTGAAATAATTATTTTTTAGCAAAAAAAATAACAACTATATCATGACATCTTATTTATTATATTTGCATAATTTTAAGTACTTCTCTCTGACTATTTTTTGGATTAAGACTTTNAAAAAAATAACAACTATATCATGACATCTTATTTATTATATTTGCATAATTTTAAGTACTTCTCTCTGACTATTTTTTGGATTAAGACTTTCTACATTATTTGATTCTAATGCCGCTGATGAATGGTTATTCATATATATATATATATATATATATATATATATACAGCACAACAAAATTCAAAATTACTATGTATTATGCGATTTGGGTATTTTTGTATTTTGTGGTCCATAGATCCTCAAGGGTGTTCACCAGTCGAGTAGTCAGACTTTCCGACATGAAAATTTTACTTAGCGTTTTACATAAATTTTCTGTTTTTATCTAAATTCTAATCCCATTACTAATACTTAGCCTCATATCGTGAATTGCACTAGCTGGACGTCTTTGGTACTCCTTTGTTGTCCCCTATTTCGATAATTCTAGTACAGAATACATCTTTCTGACTATTGTTTTGGATTATGGCTTTCCATATCATCTGACGCTAATGCTGCTGATGAGAGGTTTCTCCTTGAAACACGTGTACTGCATAACAAATTTTTACTTTTTTGTGTATTGGTATTCCTTAGATTTAATAATCATAATATTTCTGTCCTTCATGCATTTTGCATGGGTTTTTAAGGGTTTTCATATTAGACTATTTATTTCCTTGTTTAATAAAATAGAATAATCAATAAATAACTAAATACCGAAGTTAGTGTAAATTTAAATTCTGCATATGCGCATTTCGACAACTTATGTCTCTTCAGTGCAGATAAAATCGAAACATTTGGAAGACCATAAAATCAAATATGTTAAAAAACTGATAGAGAACAAATGCCCAATATGATCTAAAAGGAAAGCCAAAATGATATACTAGCAGTAAACGTATACTAAGTACATATTGCTATGAGACAAAATATTTTTTGTGAGTAGGCGTAACAGTAGCGCACAAAGCTCAAAGCTTCATGTTGTCTGATATTTTACAATATTTATATAAAGAAGACAGATAACTGACATACCGTTTCTAAATTTAACAAGCAAACTTATCAAATAACACAATACCGAAGTTACTGTGAATTCAGTCAGGGAAAACATTATGACGTCGGTATAAGGTAGAATACTTTTGTACGTTCATAAACACATTTTGCTTTGTTTGTTCGAATTTATCATCCATTAAACTATACGATATATCCTCCCAACAACAGTTTTAATTTCCTTATTATTTATGTATATATTTATCAATCTATTTGAACCTTGCGGTCTCCAAATATATCGTTAGTGTTAGAAGGTATACAGAAATATACCAACAAATCGGTTGAATATTTGAACTGGAAAGTAGAGTCCGCGAGGGTTTTCACTAACCCAGGTGCCAGTACTTCGGTGCTGGCCCGAAAACCGATTTTATTTGGAAACTTTCAATATCTAAATTTAATAAAATTTTGTTCCAAACTAGGGAGTATCTCCATCGCGCATAGCTCTGTCCTTAGCTGATTTTGAATTCACTATTTAGATCATATTGGTACTTTGTTCTCTATGAGCTTTCACAAATATATTGGTAAACGGATTTCCAAATGTTTTGATTTTATCTGCACGTAAGGGACATAAGTTGGCGAAATGCACGTATGGAGAAACTAAATTAACAGTAATTTCGGTATTTTGTTATTTTTTAACAACTCTGATTCCGAGAAATTGTTATCCACCAGTAGTTTGCAACGACAGTATTCCCGTCAAGACTGTTGTAATATTTCATGCCATGATTTTGTTTAGATAGCTCTGATATCAATCCTCGATTTTTAACGAAATACATTATATAACCTTTTGGAAAACCCTCATTTAATTGTGCGCTACTATTTGTGGGACAAATTGTGAGCCACTTTTAGTTTGATCTGCACTAATGAGACATAATTTGTCCAAATGTGCATATGCAGAAAATAAATTGACAGTAACGTCGGTATTTTGTTATTTTTTAGCAGATTTGTTCCTTTATTCGTATATGAATCCAGGTTCATATAAGGGCTGGTTCAGAAAAAAGACAATAAGCTAGCCAAGTCTTTTTATTTCAGCTTCCGTTATATATAGAGCACTTGATGTCACTCCCAGTTTCATGGAAGTTCACACTGTGAGTGCATTTGTTTTGAATGTTGTGTTTTTTTTTATTTCTGTGCTTTGTATCTGTCTAACGTCATTGTTTTGTCTTGGTTATGTTGTCTCAATTCGTGTTGATATGAATTGCCGTGTTTCTGAATTGTTGATATGGGATTTTCCCCTTTAGTCATTTATTGCTTCGGATTTTGTTTGCCGATGTATTACTATTGCTTTAAATAACAAAGTACTGAAGTTACTGTTAATTTATTTTCTGCATATGCACATTTCGACAACTTATGTCTCATCAGTGCAGATAAAACAAAAACACATGGAAGTCCATAAAGCAAAACACTACAAAGAGCTGATCCTGATCAAATAACCAAAAGGATTTAAATAGATAAGCCAAAATTCAGCTAAGGACAGAGCAATGCATGAGGGAGATACTCCTGAGGTTAAAAACAAATGTAAAATTTAGCTATTGCAAGTTTTAATTAAGTCGGTTTTCGGGTCAGCACCGAAGTACTGACTACTCGGTTGGTGAATACCCTCGGGGACTAACCGTCCACCAGCAGAGCCATCGGTCCAGTGGTAACAAATAGCAAAATACCGAAGTTACTGTTAATTTATTTTCTGTATATGCGCATTTCGACAACTTATATCTCATCAGTGTAGATAAAACCAAAACACTTGGAAGTCTATTCACAAAAAATCACTAGAAAGAGCTGATAGAGAACAAATAACCAGTCGTTAAAAAAAATGAAGTGGAAAACTTTAATTAATTACAGACGAAGTGCTCAGATAAAAGATAATGGAATTTTCTATAGGTGTGGGTATATATTATCATGTCATTACGAGTCAAGGATAAGTGCATAATTTCTGCTGCTGTAAGGGTTAGTACATTTTTTTTATTTCGATTATTGGCTTCTGACTATAGCTCTTTTCAGTTGTCTTATTGATAAAAAGTCCATCTAATAATGTTCACCCCAAAAAGAAAAGATTGTGTATAGTTTGTATACAACTCGTCGAGAATACCCTATTCAAGTGATATACTTGTACTCTATTTAAAACAATATACATCAAAGTTATATTTTCCAATTAATACATGTCTACATTCATTCATGAAATATTTTCAAAATTAAAACTAATACTTACTTTTTCGAGCTACTTGCAGAATATTTTTAGCAGTTTCAATTCCCTTCTGAACTTGTTCCGGTGTATAGTCTGCATAATATTCACCAATCAAACAAAAACAAATCAACATGACAATGAAGGATTTTGTTTGCATTGTTCACCTTAGCAAATCTACAAATGAACAAGAAAATCATATACGATGATTGACTTTTTAAAGAAATCTCTGCTTAAATGCATATATATAAATTCCGTTATGTAATTCTTTTACTGACTAGTTAGATTACTTTGTGGCGTTTTTAAAAGTTGGTGTTGTCATGTAATGAAAATGAGTTTTAGACCTTAATATAATAATCTTGTCTAAATTCTATACAACAGTGTTCAGCAAGTTAGAATAATTTGCAAAATTAAAGATGACTACTAAACCGATGATTTAAATATATTTTCAACAGAATGGTGGAATGATGGAACTAGTTGAATATGATATATAAAATACACACACTGTCCTTTTGAAAAATGGGGACAACCGAATATATATCAGTAGTAACAATATAGGACTGGTGCAATGTTTCAATATAAAATGATTTTTTTACTGTGTTTAATATTTCAAATAAACTGTAAATTCAAAAATCATTATATTATTGAAATTGGTGATCATGTACACACCATTGGTTGACCACACTGAGCTTGGATTTTGCATCCTGGCATACCTTTTTCGAATTAGTTATCCCAAAATAATTTAACCGTGCTTTGGCTATGCTGAACAAATTGCGAAAAAATTTACAATAAAAAATCCTAGCTTAAAAGTACATGATGTCATGGGTACTTTAAATATGTCTGTATTTCCTAAATTGCATCTAAATTGGTAAGATTTTACCTGTAAATAATAAAAAAAACCCGGAATATCAGTATAATAAACTTTAATTCTAATACCGTGCAAACAGGGACACAGCTGCAAAAATACTGCGGAACTTTGCCGTTACTGTGTCAAACCTTGTTTAAATTTACTTATTTTTGGAAATTAATATCATTCCAGGCCAATATATAGACAATTAGTCCCAATATTTTTAGTATTAGATGAATTAGTCATTGCAAATTTCAACTCACCTGTTTCTAGTAAACTGAGATCCAATCCTGTACTTATCTGTTAAAAAATTCTGCAGCCATTTATATTCATTGAAAACATCGTCACAAAGATAAGCATGTATTGTTTGATTGGTTCTCCAGTATCGTTTAGGGAAATACATGTCGCACATGTTTATTCACAGGACCCGGAAAAACCTTAGAATTTTCAACTTGATAAACAAGTAATAACGTGACAAGTGACCAATGTTTACGCACTAAAAACATGAGCACTAAAAGTACACGTATACCGTGTTCATCTCACTAAGAAAAATCAGAAAAAAAAATCGTAATGATTCTTTAGATACTTTATACTTGTAAAGTCGTATATTTAAGGTAGTTCGAGCCTAATAACAATATCAGACAGAATTCTTGACAGATATTTTGCATGTCTCAACTAATATGTTCAAAAAATGAAATAAAAATCATAAGACACCGATCATCTTTCCTGGATTGAGTGATGTCCACAATTTTATTTCAGTTTAATTCAAGAGTAACATCGAAAAAAGAAAACAAGCATTTAAATCATATAGAAGCTTTCGTAATTTTTTATAGCAAAATTTTTTATCTGATTTGAAAGAAAGTGATTTTGATAAACTTACAACTGAATGTAGTATTACTGTGGTATATGACAAATTTCAAGCAATTTTTCTAAAAGTAATAGACAAACATGCTCCATTGAAATAAAGAAAGGCTGTGCGAAAACCTGCCCCTTTTCATGAATAGTGTGCTAAGGAAAGCAGTGTACAAAAAACGCATGCTCCATAAAAAATTTATCAAAAATAGATCTAATGAAAATTTGGAGGCAT
The DNA here is from genome assembly GCA_002080025.1 of Modiolus philippinarum. Lineage (NCBI taxonomy): Eukaryota > Metazoa > Mollusca > Bivalvia > Mytilida > Modiolidae > Modiolus > Modiolus philippinarum. The sequence continues at coordinate 73,118 of MJUU01006771.1, read as the reverse complement.
ATAGGCGACAAAGAAACTATGTAACAAAAGTGAAAAAGATCTCTATAAAAAATTATTTCTTTGAAAGATGTCTAGGTGGTCCCAGATCAGAAACTTTTTGACCCACGATCAAGCTATTCCTAAGCAATACAGGAAATAAAAAAAAAATAAAGAAATAAGCCTCGAAGAAAATAATAAATAACTAAATACCGAAGTTACTGTGAATTTACTTTCTGGATATGCGCATTTCGACAACTTATGTCTCTTCAGTGCAGATAAAATCTAAACTTTTGAAAGACCATAAAATCAAAAATGTCCAAAAAACTAATAGAGAACAAATACCCAATATGATCTAAATGTGAGGCCAAAACCAGCTAAGGACAGAGCTTTGCATGAGGGAGATACTCCTTAGTTTTCAACAAAATTTACAAAAAATTAGATATTGTAAGGTTCCAAATAGAATCAAAAATAGAAAAAAAGGAAACACAAATAGTCCCATTTTATAAAAAGATAATGCCTTAGATAAAAGCAATTATAGACCTGTAAGCATTTTGTCATATATCTCAAGAATTTTGAAAGAGCTATCTGTACACCTGGAAAAAAGTATTGCAACATCTGATGTTTTTACTTTGTTAAAACTTGTCCGCAATGATAAAGTATCTTTTTTCATTACAATGCAGGTAATAATAAGCAATTTTACATAAAATATAGTCATTTTCCTGTTTATTATGATCAAGCAATTACAAATAACAAAATTTTATCATACAAAATTTAATTTTAGAAAGACACATGTTTCGGGGCAAAAAGTTTTGCTTTGAATTATGGACTCGGCAATCAAAAATTCATTTCAATAGAGTGCAATTGCATTAAAAACATTTGTGTGACTGGACAAAACATTATCTGCGAAAAGGTTTCAATATTCAGAATTATAACTTCCGTTCATACTAGGGATGGCAACAAGTACTCGAATACTCTCGAGTACTCGTTTAGAAGTCGAGTACTCGAGTACAATTTTTATACTCGAGTACTCAGCTATTTTAAAATTCCTAAATTTAATAATACAGTTTAAGTATTTTCTCAATATTTTTTTCTTTTCTTATATTTTCATTTTCTGTTTCTTGCGCCTAATCTGAACTCGCCTGATATTCTGTGTTCCCTGCTATGTCTATCGCAGTTATTCTTCGTTTCCTTTCTGAAATTTGCTCATCAAATCATTTATTTTTAATCAAAGCAAGTTCACAAATTCAACATTTAAAATTTCATCACCTCTTAATATTTGTGTCTTGTTTTATTCGATAAAATATATTTAAAAGCATTCTACGAAAGTTTCTTCCTTAGTAGATTAAAAGTCATACTATAATAATTTGAAACATGTCCATCAAGTTATAGGACCAACGAAACTGAAGAAAACTTTTATTCGCCAGGGCAGGCAACGTTGATTAATTTTTTTAATCAGAAAGACCCTGTAATTAGAATTAGATCAAAGCAAATTCAGTACAAGCGGTTAGTCGATTGTTTGCCATTTAGTGTTTGATTGTTTGATGTATACAAGAGTTGGTGAACTTTAGTACTCATTCAAATTGACAATGTTTTAAGAAGAAAAAAACACACAAACAAACATACAAACAAGAAAGGTTTCATTGAAAAGCTGAGGAGACTTACGTTGCAGGTACTCGTTTAACATTAAACAAATGGTAGCTAGACATTATCAATTACAATGATCCGAGTACTCGGGTACTCGCGAGTAGTTGTACCGAGTACTCGAGTATTCAATTCGAGACATTTTGCCATCCCTAGTTCATACGGAGGACTGCCTCCAAACGCTTTCTAGTGAAACAGCAAATCTGTTGTTGAGTGAGTTGGTGGCATTCTCAATGCAATTCCTGCTCTAATCCATCTAAAGTCAGAACCAGAAGGACTCTTACTCGCACGCTACGACCGATAATGTCCCAAATGTGCTCAACAGGACTTCCTTCTGGCCATTGTAAAACTTCAAGATTTATCACGCAGATAATTGCTCATAACGCAGGAACGAATGGACTAGAACATTGTCATCCATAAAGATGGACTCCGTTCGCACTGAATGATTCTTTAAATGTGGCTCCATTTTGATGCAAGAATCTCATATTGATATTTTTGAGCATTTAAGTACCTATGTACAGTAATGAGGCCCGGCTTACGGTCATATGACACAGAATCCCAGACCATTACGGAGTCACCACCAAAAAGAAATGTTTCAACAGTATTGCGTTCGGCATACGCAGTAAAAGGATTACGCCATACGCAAACTCTGTCGTCAGTAACGTGTATCCTTAAGCGACTCTCGTCTGATCAGTGGATCCCCTTCAAAGAAACCCAATTCCGCAGACGGCGAGCTAATCATCAATCAAAAAGAGTTTCTCTATGTCTCTGTGTCAACTGTGTGTTGTCGATCAAGTGTTGTACGTGATGATATCACACGATTGGGTAACCAATGTCTACGCAAAACGGAACTGTCAATGAAGGAGTTTTTCCTGAAAAGCCGGTCTAACTGTATCTTTACGATTTAATGTTAAAGGGGGTCTTCCAGATCTGGAAAAGTCTTAACATCGTAAGTCTGGTGATGTTTACTTACGGTTCGGCTAACTGTATTATAGTGGTGGCCAACACAACGAGCGGATAGTCCTGCATCCAGCCTACCAATAATTCATTAGACAGTTGTGGTGGACCCATTTTAGCAACAATTGAACAGAACCATCCTACAACAGTGGATAACCACCACAAGGAATAATATAACATACATTACAAACACATCGCACATGCATTACATACTAACATTACAAGCACATAGCAAATACAACAAACACATAGCACATACATTACTTACAAAAGCATAGCACAGACATAAAAAGCAGTTAGCAAATAAATCATAAATCTTATTGTTAATAGCAAATACTATCAGCATCATTGTTCGTGAAGATCTATTTAAAAAGCAATAAACATTTAATTAGCATAAAAAAGCAAAAAGCATGCACAACAAAAAAATACAACAAAAGCAATCCCACATTAAAAAGAATAAATAAAACATAAAACAAAAACTAAAAATAGAGACTATTATGAAGAACAAGCAGAGCAGTTACATGATTTGCCGTTCCAAGAATTTAAAAAAAGTCAAACTGGAGAAAAGAAGTTTCTGATCGAAAGTGTTCCGGCAAATCATTTAATGTTTTAGCAGCAAAATATTTAAAAGAATTTAGTTTATACCTTGTTGTCTTGACATTTGGAATTTTTGCTGTGTTTTGGTATTTTAAAGAATATTTATTTTGTTTAATTTCAATTAAGTCGTGATGATATAAAAGTGATTGTTTATTCAAACTTTTGAAGGTTTCTGGAGCAATGGTTCTGATTCTTTTAATTTCCAAAGAGGGTAACTTTGATTTAAGTAAAAGTTCCTCATATGAGCTATTATAATCATTGTAAATAAATTTCATGGTCCTTTCCTGAATTTTTCCATCTTTTTAGTATTGAGATCACTACTGAAATGCCATCTTACTGGACAGTAATTGAAGTTTGAAAAAATTAATAGAGTGATAGAAAGTAAGACGCCCTAGTCTGTTTAAGAATTCTTCCACCCGTTTTAAAATATTTAAGTGTCTGGAGGCTTTTTTACATATGTTTGTGATATGAGTGTTAAATGTAAGTTAATAATCAATAGTAACTCCAGGTAATTTAACTTCATTTTCACATTTAATTAAATTATCATTTAAAATCAAAATTTAAATCTATTTCCTATATCATTTTTTTCCTACCGCCAGGGCCTGACATTTTTCAGGGATTCCTTTCATCCAGTCAGTTAACATTAAACTGTCATTTTCCAATTTACGTTTTAGTTCATTTATATCATACTCAGAATATAAAAGAGTGTTGTCATCTGTAAGTTGTGAGTGAAAATTCTTCCTTGAAGTAGAATATATCGTTTAATAAAGGATGCTTTTCAAGACAGACTCTAATATACTACTCTTGGATACCCTTGTATATAATTGTCCCCATTAACGATGATAATTTTGCAATTTAACACATTGTTTTCTATCTGAAATGGTAATCTTGTAAAAGTTTAAAAGCATTTATTAGATACAATATATGCTTTCAGCTTGTCTTTAAGAAGGTTATGGAGGAGATGATCAAATTCTTTACTTAAATCCATGAATATAGCAACTGTATGTGTACAGTGTATTTATTTTCATCTAAAGCGTTTATCCAATCTTCAATAATTTTTAATAATGTAGTTTGACATCCATGGCCAGATCTGAAAGCTGATAGGAAAGAAATAAAAAAGTTGATGCCACTGCTGGTGGACCAGAGGTAGCGAGAGTATTCACCATCAGACTTGTCCGATATGAAATATTTACCTTGCGTTTTATAGAAATTTACTGTTTATCAAAATTCTAACCCCTTAAAAAATGCTGAGGCTTCATTCCGTGTATGGCAAGCGGTGGATGTCCTTGGTACTTGATTTGGCCTCCTATTTCGATATTTTTTGGTAATGAGTACTTCTTTTTTGACTACTTTTGGATTATGGCTTGTCATATCATTTGATAATAATGCTGATGATGAGAGGTTACTCCTTGGAACAAGTGTGCAGCATAGCGAAATTTACTCTTTTTTCTGCAACTTCGGTATTTTAGTATTTTGATCATATACACCAGGAAAAAAGTGTTGCAACGCCATATTCAAATAACTAAATACCGATGTTCCTGTGAATTTAATTTCTGCATATGCGCATTTCGACAACTTATGTCTTTTCAGGGCAGATAAAATCTAAACGTTTGGAAGACCATAAACTCAAAAATGTTTAAAAACTGATAGATATGATCTAAATTTAAAGCTAAAATCAGCTAAGGACAGAGCTTTGCATGAGGGTAATACTCCATAGCTTTCAACAAAATTTACCAAAATTTAGATATTGTAAGGTTCCAAATAGAATCGACTTTCTGGTCAGCACCGAAGTACTGACTACTGGGCTGGTGAATACCCTCGGGGACTAACAGTCCACCAGCAGTGGCATCGCCCCAGTGGTAACAAATAACTAAATACCGAAGTTCCCGTGAATTTAATTTCTGCATGATTTCAAACTGAGATATAAAAATATTCTTAGCAGTTTTACTATTAATGGATTAAATTAAATCAATACTACTCTATCAGCTTTTACACATATTTTGGTATATGGATTTCAAAAGGTTTTGATTTGATCTGCACTGAAGAGACATAAGTTGTCGAAATACCAATATGCAGTAACTTCAGTATTTTGTTATTTATTACCATTGGGACGATGCCTCTGGTAATGGACTGCTAATTCAAGAGGGTATTCACAAACCCAGTAGCTATCACTTCGGTTCTAGCCTGAGAACCAATTTTAATTCAAAACTTGCAATATCAAAATTTCAGAAAATTTTGTTAAAACATAGGAAAAATGAAAGGATATGGAGTGAATGTACATGTGACAAAAACGCACACGATACATAGAAAACTCCAGTTTATCAAGGACAGGGCTTTTATTCCTGTCTTCATCTTGACGTCGCCTGAGGGTCTTCAACTAGAGGTGAACAATATTCACCCCCTCAAGCGAGATCAAGAAGACCCCTAGGAGTATTTATCTCCTGCATAGCTCAGTCCTTAACTGATTTTGGCTTTCCTTTTAAGATCTTATTGGTAATTTGTTCTCTATCAGCTTTTACACACAATTTTGTTTATGGATTTCCAACTGTTTTCTGCACTGAAGAACCCCACACTAGTTGTCGAAATGCACTTATGCAGAAACTAAATTTACAGAAATTTCGGTATTTTGTTATTTATTAATAAATGACATAAGATTGACGACCGTCTTATTTATACACTGATTATTTACAACTGTACAGCTCACATCACAAGCATTGAAAATCTAATTTTCTTACATGTATTTTTATACATGTATAGTCGATACAAATGCTCACAAGAGATTGTGTTATATGTTTGTAATATATCGACTCAAGATAAAACTTTGAATTGAAGTCCTTTTATAATGCTTTGAAAATCAGGCCAATTCAATATTTTCAACAACATTTACAAAGACTATATATGGAACCATGAGACCATGATTATTATTTAGCTTTCATATGAAATAAATATCAGTCAGATTTTTTTTTACTTCTTTATATTCAGGAGAGAGATTTTTTTTTTACTTTTTTTATATTTAAGAGAGATACACCTCTGCTATCTGTTTAGCTGAAAAAATCAATATAGCACCGTTCAATTAAGAGGGAGTAGTTTAAAACATGGAAAATATTACCTCAAAAGCGGTATGATTGGCGGGAAAGTGAATGATATAAATGTGTAACTTTATTATGACGTCACAATGAGAAGGCTGAAAAAAGAACATTCCGGCATAAAGATCAAGTCAACTCCGCATCCGACTCGACTTGGTGCGCCAATCAATTGCGCCGTGTCGATCTTCTTAAATTAAACATTTGCTTTCACAAAAGTTAATGCAAACATGTAAAAGCATTAAAACAACAAAGAAAAAAACCTTATAAATCAAGCTATTGACAACATACGTATAGTAAATTAAATTACAAGGTGTCACTGAAATACAATGAATATTATTCTAGAGTTAAACTATTAAGGTATTACAGCAGAAATTATTAATCGTCTCCCTGGAGGCAATTAAAAGAATTGAAGGCTGAAACATGTCCCGGAGGAAAATGAGGGATTTCAGTCATTGGCTGAAAAAACATTTGTTACGCTTGCTGCTACAAATGTAGGAAAACAACATCCTCGATTGGGTAAAAATATTACAATCTCTAAATGCGATGCTTCTGTGACTTACCGGGATCGACTTCATTATAGCAGCTTCATTATAAACTTCAAACTGGTTTTGATATAAATGTAAGCTAGATCTAACCATGAATCGAAAAAGTGACCATTTTGTTTTGAAATGCCGCAATTTTCCGGAAAGTTACGAAGTAAGTGTGTAGTTCGTTTTTTTTGGGCATACCTTTTCGCTGGGTATGAATGATTTTATTTATCAACAAGGGAAAATTTTTGAAAAAAAACTAATTTTGAGAAATTTAAAATTGATGGTAAGATGCATGATTGCAACAACGGCAGTAGAATACCGAAGGAACAAGGGAACCGATGACTACAAAAATCGAAGTCCAAAGACATGGCAGAAACGGTAACAGATAAAAACAAAGACAAAACAAGGACGTGAGACAGCTACAATGCACGGAAATAAAAAGATAACATTAAGAACTAAGGCACTCATAGTGTGAACTCCCATGAAAACCGGGAGTGACATCAGGTGCTCCGGAAGGGTAAGCATGTCCTGCTCCGCTAGCGGCACCCGTCACACTATCAGTGAGTCAATCCGGGGTTGAGTCAAATCCGTGAAGACGTGAAATTTAGCTGAAAATGTCCGTTTTCATTTGGGACACAGACACGTCATATCTGTCAATGATGTCATGGTGACGGCCATAGAATTTCTGAAGGGATGAAAGTAACAAAGGCTGAACAAATCCCTGACTAAGCAGCTTTTGGGACAGTGTTTTTGCTCTAACTAAAAAGTCACTGTATAAACTGCAAATCAGGTTCAGTTCACCAAGGTTTAATAAATTGCAGGTGTTAAGGAATGCAATGCACAGCTATTGCAATTGTTTCTTTGATAGTAGTTGTGTGTAGATATCCAGATGCAGCTTCGTTGACCTCGTTCAATATTGATTCAATAATTTTAGGAGGCAGTCCCTTATATGACGCAATAGCACCTACTAACTTAATTATGTTTGCAACATAATGAAATACCAATTAGCATTTGTTTGTGGAACACAGGAATAAATGCGTTGGTGAATGATTATTTATTCTTTGGAGTTGTTGGTCTTGCTGGAAACAGCGAACATTATCTGCCAATATATCCACTAGTTTGCAGAATTCATTTCAAATATCTAATTGTAGCTTGTTTACAATGGGAAACATGACAGTTAGTCTCTTTTATAACAACAATAAGTACTACATTTTTGATTCATATGCTAGGAACTCAAATGGCCTCCCATCTCACAATGGGTCCGCAGTTTTGATGAGTTTTTCTGATGTGCATGATATATTGAAAGTTTATACTTTAGTAGAACTTTTAATTTATCCCCAGTTATTCTTTATATCCTAACAACTTTGTCGCAATTCAATGAATTGTTATATTTTGGTATAATTATGGGCTAATGATTAATAATTTTTCATGATATTTTAAATTCTCCATTTTTAACATTTTTCTTTCAATCTTAATTCACTTCTTTGAAGACCGTGCAACTTTCTCACGGACATGTGTTAATCTTGTTAACATTAATACTAATCAACACGAGATTTCAGTCATCTATTTTGATAGTACCAGAGTTGTAGATTTCAGATAAGAAATGCAGATATAAAATTATTATTATTGACATGTAATTATTTACGCGCCCATGTCTAAAGACCAGTTATAAGATCTGTTACCATTGGTCAAATGTATATTTTAATATCATATATTCATAATTTTAGTTTACAAAAACAAAATGTTGTAAAGAATTTGAGTAACATCGAGCTAAATATTGTATACTGTATATGTTAAATGCAACATCAACAATGTCAAATGCAAAGGATTTATTAAATGGAACATCTTGATATATTTAGAGACATTAATTAAAATTTTATATTGGATGAACAACCCCATGCCCCAGTTGTTCACAGAATTGAATGACTCCATAGATCAAAATGACCATTGTAGTAGCAAACCATCTATTAAAAAATGTGAATAGGTCAAATGAACACAATCACCATAATTGCAAAATCCCAGTTCATGAATTAGACACTAAATTCAGAGAACAAGTCAAGTACAGAAATTGTACAAAATGCTAATAATGATGGGGCTCCATGTTTTGGTTCAACTTCTGTAAAAAGTGTAGTTTAAATTGAAGTGGAAAGATGTTGTGAAGATGCACCTTTATTATACCTTGCTACTCCAGTTGATGAATCTAGTATGACTTGTGAATCACAAAGCTCTTCATAAACTATGGAGAATTCAGACCATATTTCCCCATAAAATGATTTTCGTGTTCCCGAATCTTCGATTTTGCCATTTATAGATAGATCAGTGACCAGGATTTGTTCAGTCCTGACCAGATGGATAGTACATGTGTCGAGTGAATGTCATCACGAGCAAAGTAAATATATATATATACTACTCAACAAAAGAAACGATACACAGTTAATTTTGTAAATATTTTTGTTTTTCGCAATTTTAAGTTTTTATTTTAGTGTATTAATATATTCAACGCCAAAACGCATTTGTTTATTCCATTTTTAGATCAATTCCGAAACGGATACGATGAAAATCTGGAATGGAATTTTTTCGCCGTATGATCGAGTTTGCCGTTAACGGACGGATGATTTAAATTGTTTGATGTCAAAAATCGGGACACTTAATCAGATTAACAATTTGCCATTTCAAAAAGTTGAAAACAATATCTCATTATGATGCCCCGTTCAATCCAAAATCAACGTGAAAAATGACTTTTCGCGATGAGACCTTCGATCTTGATTTTTGCACTCTCAATTAATCGTTATGCGAAAAGAAGAACAAACTAAGGACTTTTGATTAATTTGAAGTAAATGTGCCCATCAAATGCTTAATCACGTGACAGCGGGATCAACGTCAACATCGCGTAACACGCTTTTACACTTATGAGAACGGAAGTTTCTTTTGTTGAGTAGTATATATGTCAAAGGATTATTTTTATCATGTTGATCATTCCTATTGTAAGAAAAAAACTTGTGCTTTTATATTATAAATTTTAGTCAATCAGTTCAAAATGGTAGCTTGAGATCTAAGGGACAAGAATTGTTATACAAAAGTGTAGATCAAGATATAAAAAAAAATATTTTGAGCTGGACCAGCATTGATGCTAGCAATGAATCAATACTTGTTGTTGTTGTGATAGATTTTTGTACAAGGATCAAATATGCAGAAGTAAAAGAAGAAATGATGGTCTTCTCATATCATGTGATGATATTCTTTGCCAATTTTGTAATAAATACATTTCAAGTGGTAAATTTCCTTATGCATCAATTTGATCTAACAATTTATATGCTGGTGAGATTCCAAGGAAACTGCGTAACTTGAGCCTAGTAGAAAAACGTTTGATTAGCAAAATTAGCACATTTTTTATATTAGTCATTTTGCCTTGTTATGCTGTTGGACAGTATGCAGAAAAAGGTTTTGCTATTCATTTTGAAAATTATGTTAATAGATCATGGTCACAGTTACCTCGATTTAATGATAATGATGGTATCATTTTCTTTCATTCTTCCCCTGAAGGTTCAGTGAAATTGCCTTTCGACGTTCATAAAATTGTTCAAGATTTGAATTGGCTTACTGATAATGATTACTTTTATAGAGATATGGAAAGCTTGCCCATAGATATTTCATCTGATGACAATTGTGATGAAAATATTGTAACAAACATAACTGAATATGGTACTATTGCAGCTGGTTATTCAATGTTATGCGAGAAGGGAATTAATGAATGCGAATCAGTTAATATACCTAAATTATGTAAAAACTTTCTTAAATGTGGAAGATGCAGAAGAATGCGCATTTCCTTCGCTTTTTTTTTATGGAAAAGCAGGTTTTAGCAAAACCCGACGTTCAAAACTAACTCTCAATAAATATTACAAAGTTAGATTTTACTGTACAGATACAAGATGGAGAAAAGATATAGTTTACCTTATGCATGCAGTCAATACCATAGAGAAAAATATGCTGTCCCAATTAGAAGCAGTTTATTTAAGAATTCATAAGGTGAAAGTATTTCTAGTCCTATGTCTACTGCATATGATTTACAAACAAATATGACAAGTACTGTGTTGAAAGAAAATTCCTATATGTGACTTCAAGATGACGAACAACAATAAAAGCGTTGTTCCATTGCTTGTTTTTCCCACGTATTTGTGGAAATTTTGTCTCATGTGCTTTTACTCCATATCCCTTCATCGCTTATGTTCATGAAAAAAAATAACAGGTACTGCAACCTATTGGAAAAACACATTGCTTAATCTGTTAGCCACGATTAGAAATATAAGGCCACATACCTTATTTATGACTCCTTCAGTTAATGATTATCATTGACAAGAGTTAGCTATGACTTTACATATGTGCAGTGAACAGGATGTTGATATGCATAGTATAACTCACCATGTTAAAAAGGATCCTTTGATGGCCGCTATTCATTTTGATAGAGACTGGCGTGAACTGTTTTAATATGTTTTGAAAGGAAAAAATAAACCATTGGGAGAAATTTTAAATCAATTTGTAAGAGTTGAATTCCAGGCTAGAGGTAGTCCACATTTACATTTTTTTTTACTAAAAATACACCATCAGTCTCACTAAAAATAGTTCAGACTGATGAGGATATTATAAATTTAATTGATAACATTATTTGTACGCAAACACCAAACAAAACTCATAATGCTGAGTTGTATACACTTGTAACAACTTTGTAAACACATTCTTATAGAAAATATTGTCAAAAGCGTGGAAAATGTATGTTCAAATACCATATAATAAATATGCAGCAACAAGACTTATACCTATTTTGGATGTTGGGGAAAACTAAAAATAGACAGTTTTATGAAACAAAAAGACAATGCACAGACATTATGATCTATGCCTATAATCCCATAATAACTAATAACTAAATTCCGAATTTCAATTTAAGGTACGGAGGTATAGGGTATCAATAAGGTTAATTTTTGTCTTGTCCGCGACGACAGTCGCAGAAAGCGAGACATAAGCGATTGTATGACGACGGCGACGGCGTTAACTTTCACAAAATACAGGATATTTTGAAACCCCTTTGATGTAGGAACAACATATTTGGTCCAGTGGTAGAACTAATGAAGTGCTACCATCATGTGACATAGACCTCAATTGCACGGTCCAGCGACAACGTTACGTTTCTCTGCCTACGTCCATTTCTCAATAACTAGAAGTGCTAGGTTGATAATATTTGGTATGTAGGTTGGTCTTGGGTAGTACATGTCAGTCTAGGGGGTAACTTTCGTCCTTGACTTCAATTTTACGGTTGAGTGGCCACGTTAAGTTTCCGTCTGCCTAAGTCCATTTCTCAATAACTATAAGTGGTAGGCTGATAATATTTTGGTCTGTAGGTTGGTCTTGGGTAGCACATGTCAGTCTGGCAGATAACTTTTGCCCTTGACCCCAATGCAGGTTTAGTTGCCACGTTAAGTTTCCGTCTGCTTAAGTCTATATTTCAATAACTATAAGTCATAGGCTGATAATATTTTGGTATGTAGGTTGGTCTTGGGTAGTACATGTCAGTCTGGTAGGTAACTTTTGCCCTTTACCTCAATTTCACGGTTGAGTGGCCATGTTAAGTTTCTCCGCTTATTTCCTTTTCTTAGTAACTAGAAGTGGTGGGTCGATAATATTTGGTATGTAGGTTGGTTTTGGGTAGTACATATCAGTTTGGCAGATGAATTTTGTTTTTGACCTCAATTTCATGGTCTAGTGAACATGTTAGTTTCTCATTATCTATTAGTGGTAGGTCAATGATATTTTGTATGTTGGTTGGTCTTTGACAGTACTTGACAGTCTGCCATATAACCTATGCATGTGACTTCAATTTAATAGTCTATCGAGCATGTCTGGTTTCTCATGATGCATCAATGGTACATGTAGGTCAATGATATTTTGTATGTTGGTTTGTCTTTAGAAGAACATAATGGTCTGCTATATGGCTATTGTCAGTGACGTTTATTTCACAGTCTAGTGAGCACCTTAAGTTTTCTGAAAAGATTTTCACATCAATTTAGGGGACAAGAAGGGACAGGCGAGACATCTTTATAGGTCTTCACTTATTTTTATCCGTAGTTTATGTCTAGGTTCTTATAAAAGTCTGTCTTATTATTGTTAGACTCTTTACTGTGCCCACATAAACTTATGTATTACACTTGTTGAAACTTCAATAGTCTAGTATCTAGTCATATCATTCTGCACTTGATATAGCTATTTATTATAATGGAATTAGGTTTATATTATGTCAAATTCTTAGTTACATTATCATAAATGATGATAAAATGCCTCTTTATATCCCCACTTGAGAAGTGAGGGGTATATAGTGATAGGGTTGTCCATCTGTCCTTTCGTCCGTCTTTCCGTCCAACCATCCATTACACCTGAGGGTACCCATCTCTCATTAGCTACTTCTCCTGAGCCACTGAAGATTGGTGAATTTTAACAGTCTTTAGGACATAATGTAGATGTTGAACCTCATATTTCAGAATTTGATTTAATTGATTTTTGGGGTCTCCCATAGCAAAACAAAGACTTATCCATTACATTAAATGTCGGCACTCATCTCTTATCCGCTTCTCCTCCTGAACTAATTTTCATGAAACTTCAGCACAGTCTTTGTGACATTATGTAGATGTGCAACTCCCAGTTGCATATCCAGACTTTCTGCTAAGGGGGGGCCTGACCCTCAATTTTTCTGAAAGAAGGGGCCTAAAACCTAATATTTGTTTTTTAATCCCTAGGAATTCTAAATATTTTTCAACCTAAGGGGGGCCTGATTTGATATCACATAGTAATATTGTCCTTATAAAACAAAATTAATTCCAGTAAAGTTTATGAGCACTGAACTTAGATCTCATCTTTGATCTGATAACATTCATGCAAATTATGTATGTGTGTGTAGGGGGCGGAAGGGGAACTGATTTGAGCATATAATTTTGCAGAAAAGGAACACACTTCAATCTAGTATATATTAATTTACTCTTGTATCTTATTGTATACACTAGTGCCATGAGATTAGTCCTTTTATAGAATTAATCAATTTAAGATGATGAGCTCCCATACTCTAATCCCAGAATTTTAATAATACATAACAGGTCACATGTGCCGAACAGGGAGCAAAGAAATAGCTTCAAATTTTAATTTTTCAGGTTTTAGAGGTTTATTGGACCAAAAATGGCTCTTCTTAAATGCAGGCGACACAAGTGTTCCATGGAATACCCATAAATTTTATGATAGTAGAACATTACCAAACATTTAATTCAAGACATGAAACAAAATTCTTTTGACTATGAAGTCCATTTGAGGTAGCCAAGCAGTTTCCAGTAGATTCATAGTCCAGATGTAAAAACATAAATTCAGATAATGTTACTTTACTTGCCATACTTCTACAAAAAGCAACAAAGTTTAATTTTGTTTTACTTTCTATATTTGTATTATAACAGATTATAATAAAACATTATCTTTATATTATTGAACAAAAGAATTCAGTTTGGTTGTGATATTGTTAATCTTTTAAACACATTTATTTGTGCTTTTCAGACAGATAATAATCAACAAATTTACTGCTCACAACCCTTGGATATACCACCAGAAATAAACGCGAAGTTTGAAAGCATACAAGCTAAAGAATTAAATACCATTTCTGCTGCCTTTTCACCAAAAACAAAAACATAAACAAAAAGAAAACAAAACAAAGAGAGAGAGAAAAAAAAAACAACAACAACAAAACAAAACAAAAAAAAAACATAAAAGGCATTTTTCTAAAATTAAGAAAATATAACTTCACTCCTTTACTTAAATGCAGATAGACAAATGAATGTATCAATGTCTAGTAAATCAAATAATTCATTATCAGTAATGCTATCTACCACTTGAATTCTTACAATGCTGGTTTATTATGGACAGTCTCTGAATGTACTGAAGACATGTGAATAGATTACTTAAATGATAAATATACTTCAAGGTGATGTGTTGCCTTCCATATATAGTTGATGACTTTTAACTGCAGCGTCACATTTTTTTAAATACATAGTAACTTTTTGTCTTTGAGGTACGCTTTCGAATAGATAACATCCAGATGATGTATTGTGCACTATGGTTGTTGACCTTGATGTTGACATTTGTCTTCAGAGTCACATTTTTAATTAACCTAACCAAAATGGTTAGTGTAAGCTTTTGCCATTAAATTGCAAGTGTTGTCTGTCCGTCTGTCTGTCATCCATTTGCCCATTGCTTCTATGCTAGCCAATTACATTTCATCAACTACCCTGAAACCACAGAAATGAATTCAACCAAACCTTACAGGAATTTTTGAAAAACCTATAAACATTAGAAATTAAGGAAAGGGGAAATTCTAAGATCATAAATCCAAAATCACGGCAATTCACAGCAATACGAATTGAGACAGTATGACAAAGACATAACAAACAAACAAAAATGAACAAAAACGCTTTGAAGGTGAATCACCATTCATGGTTATACCTTTTCAGAGAGTTGCAATGATAAAATAGTCATTTTGCAGTAGGAGTTAGTTAAAAAGCCATTCTACTTCATTTTTTTTCTTTTTGCATCTCATTGGATACCACAGCATTTTAAGCACATCATGTTTGAATTATAATTTGATTTATTAGCTTCAGTATTTCCATACTCAAGTTTTCATTTTCTCATTTTCATTACATTTCCTCACACTGCTAGTGCTTTAGTTTTGTGGAGTTTTTGTTCATTTTTGTTTGTTTGTTATGTCTTTGTCATACTGTCTCAATTCGTATTGCTGTGAATTGCCGTGATTTTGGATTTATGATCTTAGAATTTCCCCTTTCCTCGTTCTTGCTTCGGTATTCGTTTGCGGATGTATAAAAGATGAAATTAGCATTTCCAGTGAAAATTTTTTTTACGTTTCTAATTAACTCTTTGTTAGATGTTGATTGGACACAGTTAAACCATTATCCATAACAAGGCAATCTTTGTATTTATTGATTACCTATTTGTTTTTATATTTGTGGATTGAGTCTGTCCAAATGAAAAGAATAAGGTCCAGCCAAGACGAAATAGCCTTCAAAAAGATTAAACTGAGAGATTAAGAAGGAGATTTGCAGGTTCTGCTTATGAAGGGAACTTGCCACCTCAGAATTGAAAAAGGGAGATATGGTCGGATAAAAAACTTTACAGTAACAGACACCTTGGACAACCACAATAAACCAGTCCCAGATATAAGCAACAAATTGCAATCTGCATATGTAGAGGTAAGTACAAATACTAACATTAAAATAATTCCTTCGGTATACAAAAAAAAGATTGTAGATAAACACTGCATTTTAATCGCGCATTGAAAAAAAAATGAGAGTCGGAATCGGGGTAGGTTTGATTTTCGGCCCGAGACAGTAATTTTACGGCTTTTCATTTGTGACGTCACAATTGAATGACGGATGTGAAACGTCATATTTCGTTTACTTTGCCGCGAATTTACTCTCTTTTCCCGTAAAAATGTTTAATCCGGAAACTTTGTAAAATATTTCTGTTAAAAGCATGGTAACATATACATTTTTATATTCCTCCGAATATACAACATCATAAACTATCTGTTAACAAAAATACATCAAATTCTCATTGATAAAAAGTTCATTTCTATTAAGCTCAACATGCCTTTCCATATTTTTCCCGTGCATTCTATGTAAATTTAGGTGAAAAAATAGCTACAAATAACTAAATACCGAAGTTACTGTGAATTTATTTTCTGCATATGCGCATTTCGACAACTTATGTCTCTTCAGTGCAGATAAAATCTAAACGTTTGGAAGACCATAGACTCAAAAATGTTTAAAAACTGATAGAGAACAAATAACCAATATGATCTAAATGTAAAGCCAATATCAGCTAAGGACAGAGCTTTGCATGAGGGAGATGAGCAAATGAGCAAACTTTGATCTCAATTCTAGACAAAAAAAGCATGGTGACCTATACCTTTTATTTCAGATTTCGGATAAGTAGGATTGGTTCTTCAATTGTGTCGACTTAAAACAAAATCTCATGGATATGAATATTATTGTCTATCTACCTTAAATAATTGATTGTTTGATCAACCTTCTTAAAAATTTTATTGACATTTCTAAGAATTTTTTACACCCCCACTCAACGAAAGGGTGGTATATTTGAATACCCTTGTCTGTCCGTCCGTCCGTCCGTACGTCTGTCATTCCTTCATTCACTGGGCCGATGCCACTGCTGGTGGACTGTTAGTCCCAGAGGGTATTCACGCCAATACTTCGGTTCTGGTCCGAAAACCGATTTATTTGAAGATTTGCAATATCGAAATTTACGAAAATTTTGTTTAAACCTAAGGAGTATCTCCCTCTTGCATAACTATGTCCTTAGCTGATTTTGGCTTTCCTATTTAGATCTTATTGGTAATTTGTTCTCTATCAGCTTTTACGTACATTTCGGTTCATGGTTTTCCAAATGTTTCGGGTTTATCTGCACTGATGAGACATAGTTGTCGAAAAGCGCATATGCAGAACCTAAATTGACAGTTACCTCGGTATTTTGTTATCCGTCTAATATATCTTTTCGTCACAAAATTTTCCACTATCTTTGAAGGGATTCATTTGAATTTGGTATGCTGCTTTGTTTTGATGAGTTATACGTTTTAAACAATTTTAAATGCTCAACAATATCAACTTCCTGTTTGACAGCAGTTTGAATTTGTATTGTAATGGTCAAAATAGTGAAATAAAATTTCGTCACAAAATTCTCCACTCTCCATGAAATATTAAAAACAACATTTGTGTATAATAATGACATAATCCTAATTTAAAATAGTGAATGATTACAACTTATATTGCAGGTATTGCCACCAGAAGACAACTTATCTCAGCTATTAGATAATGAGGCAGATCTTATGAATGATGGTCCTGCAAAACCAGATCCTACTACCATAAAAGGAATAGGACGTATTTATAAATATTTGTAAGTAAATATATTATTAATATTCTTAGTAAACGTCCAGGCAAACTTAGGTCAGTTTGCCCTATTTTTGCTTGATTGATTTACATTTAACTTCACGGATTAGGTCAGATATCAATATCTTTCCATGGTAGGATAATGTAAGCATCCGCGCTACATTAGGTTGCTTCAATCTATGTTTTCCGTTTGAACAACTTACATTCAATGAGATCAGATCTCAGTCACAATGCATGGTAGAATTAAGTAACATTGCATAATTCTGTATTTCTGATGGTAGGTCAATATCTAATCAGAATTATGTCACTTAGGCCTATATTTTCCACTTAAATACATAATATATTAAAGCTTTGTTATTTCAGTGTATATGAAAGTTTTCTTCATTTCCACCAACATTTGTATTTCAATTTCTCTAAAGATGCATTCTCAATATCAACTGCTGTACGTAATTTACATACAAACATTATCATCAGGTCAGCATAGTATAAAACTGTGTTTATTTCTGTCTATGAACTAATATGTCATTCTTAAAAACAAATACTCTATTCCTAAGAAACTGTTCAAGTGATATAGTCATGTACCTGGTAATTTAATTTTGACTACTGAGTTATAAATGTGAAAAAGAAAGGAAATGGGGTAAATGTCAAGGAGATAACATCCCATATCAAGATTAAAACGACCCAAAACAAAACATCTAGGGGTCACCATATGGTCTTCAACACAGTGAGGAACCTCACACCATATAGTAAGCCCTAAATGGCCCCGAAAGGTAAAAAAGTGAATAAATCAATGGAAACAAACCACATCCAATAACCCAAATATCAAGAAGCTAAAATTTTATTTTATTTTATGTATTTTAAGTTTCTCTGACCTGAAAAAACTTAATGTTTATCTAGCTTGTGAATAAGAACACTTCAAATCTATTATTGTTAAGATCACTTATATATGCACATGATATTTGTAATTTTATTTTTACTGATATAAGATATTCTTAAAAGTTCTCAGGCTCCAACAATTATTACTTTGTTATCTTTGATCTTTCGCTCAGTTCCTACAAAACTATGTTGTAATTTGACAATCCTTAAGAACGTGCTTTTTAAATGTAGTTGTGTACCTAGAACATGTACTAAAAATTCTCTACTTTCTCAATTTACTCTTTCTCCCAGTGAAAATAAATTTGCATCTACTGGATAATTGTAAGTCAGATTCCAATTGAATACTCAGGATTCAAGCATGTTTCTTTTTTACATGATGAAACACCAGCATATCGAGCCTTGAAAAATGGAGGTTTTCGATTGGATTGCAGAAAAGAGTTTCAATCAATTTTTCTGCTTCATATCAATTTCTTTCCAGAAAGTCTTAACGAAATTTTGAAGCTTTTTCAGGAAAAGAGGGGTTACAACCGTGGACAACACCATTTGATTTAGCAAACAATCTAGTCATGCACTTTTTATATAAAATATTCATTCTACAAATATAGATATATTATCAAGCCAAAAATCATTCATCCATGACGCAGAAAACACATGCTGCATGGAACACCTATTACTTATGTGTAATGCTTTTACTTCTACTTTTTCATAAATACTAAATAAGTAATTCATATATTACATGCAGCTATGTATTTTAATGGTTCTTCAATTTCATTACATACAAATACACTTTGCACTTTCCTGGTATTAAATGATATATTAATAAAAGATTCATATTAATGAAAACTAAAACAAAATGTTTGGATATATAAAATGGCTGCAGGAAAAAGCAAAAGACGAGACCTGGCAAGATGATACAAACTGCCAATTTTTTATATGTACGGGCAGGTAGGTGTTCCGCTGGAGACAGCAGTAACGAAAGCTCCCCTGCGTAAATTTAACAGAGTGAACAAGGATCAGGGCACCCTACTGACGCTGGGCCATATTAGAAATTCTTTCCCTGGTTTTACAGAGATAAGGATAAGTCCCAACTGGTACCAGTTGTGAACCGACTGCTCCTGGTAGGCAAGAGGAAGTCACTTTAAAACTAATTGTTCCCATGGTACCACAGGAAGGTATTACGATATATGGTCCAACGTAGAATTATCAGGTCCTGACCCCCTTTCATCTTGCCAGATCCCGCCTACGCCGATCTGCAACAGATTAAATTTATTCCAAAACATAATTAACATATTCAATACACAAAATTATGTAAATGGATAAATTAAACATACTTTCACCTGAACAATTAAGGTTTTATATGCGGTTATGCGTTTCTCAGATTATGATTACTGCTTAGACAAAATTGAATGATATATTAATGAATTGAACAGTCATTTGATTTTCAATTACCACAGTTTAAAATAAGAACTCTTCCTGGAACAAGTAACTAATTCTTCACTTCAGTTGACTGCGGAGGCTTCCTTCTATCTGCATCGGTTCCAGTCCGTACCATTTCTCAAGATATTAAGCAATTCATTTATTGGTTATCTGAAAAATTTTGCAAAACAGCAGCAGAAATCTAGCTCTTGGTGATTGAAGGGGCGGTGGGAGGGATTTTATTTTTGCAAGCTTGCCTTCTCGTATGGCGATCAGTTTACTGAATGACGTTCTAGTCTGATCAATTCGACCAGTTCCTTACTTTTTAAAATAGCAACATCATTTGACCCTAATTGAATTAGTTAAATATGTGATAAAGGTCTGGTTTACAAAAGTTTATCAAAAGAAGGAATAAACTCTTCCCAACGCATTCCTCGTTTGCCAAACCAGTTTCACGTATAACCTTTTGACTGTAATCCAAGGTTCTGACCCCCTGGTCTCCCGCAGTTTCGTCTGGCTGCCCAAAACACTATTGACGATCCCATCATCCATATGTGTTGAACACCTACATGTAAAAACAAATGTTAATCCTACAAAATTAAAAGCTCAAAAACTAGAAACTCCAAAATTCAGACGGATATATGATTTATAAGCGTTAGACGACCAACGCCCCCAACTTTTGATATCATTATCTGGTACCCCAATTCGTGCTAACTCACTTGCACCTCCAATTCTGAACAATGTGACCTAATAAACTCAGAGATATCGCAAAATTTCAACACTTTCTTCAAAACAGAATTGAATTGGAACCTTGTCAGGAAGGATCCGTCAAAATGTAAATATAACGGACACGATGTAGAGGGGAAGCGAACCTCCAAGTATTCACGTAATAAATTTAACGGGCAAATGACTGAATTTTGCGCAGGAATAATCAGTGTAATAGAATTCCGTCTTTGATCTGCTTTTGAACTCGAAATCTTTTAATGTAATTCGCCATTAAGAAATGTCACATTCTCAATAAGGATTGTATGACACCCTGCGATTGAATTATTGTCGGATGTAATTTCACCTACCCTTAAAAGAGCATAAAATGATAAACTAAATCCCGAAGCAAGTAATCGAGCCTCGTAATTCGAATTGCAGATTGCTTTAAGAGCTCTTATAAATTTGCTCAATAGAGTTAACGTTACTGGAGCCCTTAAATCTTTGATTCCGTAACGCGTCCTTCGAAGACCCTCTAACATTTTTATAACAACAAATGAACTTGTTGCATCTGACAAGACTCGGATTTTATGCGCGTAACTAATACCAGATATATAAGTGGAAATTGTAGAGGGCGATAATCCATTGCATGACAAATATGCTATGTAATTCAATATTACATCAAGCGAGATAGGCCAGGAATGCATTAAGGAGTATTTATGCCGAAAGTTATTTATAGAGTCAACTGCAGTTTTGTAAGTTTTCCAGGTGTTACTCGCCATCGACTGTGAAATTAAGCGATTGGCTTCTATATTTAAATCTTCCAGAGATGGTTTGGAATAATTGTCCGATGTTCGTGTCTCTGGAGCCAATTCTTTGAAAAGCTGGAAATTACAACATGATAAAGAATCAGCAATTTTATTTAGCCTTCCAGAAATATGTTGAGCTTTTACGAAAATATTGTGATTTAGAGTAATAAAAACGAGTTTCCTGACTAAATTCATAACTCTCGGGGACTTAGACGACTTTTTATTTAAAATTTTTACAACAGCCTCATTATCAATATTGAACATTAATCTTTTATTTTCAAGTTAAAGTCCCCATAAATGTAAAGCTACTACAACCGGGAAAAGCTCTAAAAACGTAATATCTTGCAAAATACCATTTTCACTTCAATCACAAGGCCAACAACTTTGCGCCCATTTTCCGTTGAAATAAATTCCAAAACCTCGTCCGCAGCCCCCGGCACTGTCTGTAAACAATTCAATAGCCTCATTTGAAGTCCAAAATTGATCGATCATTACAGAAACACCATTGTAATTTTCCAAAAATGCTAACCAGACCCTTAAATCTTGCTTCATTGCTTTCGAGACACGCACCCTATGCCAAGCTTCTTTAACGTTACAAGTAGCTTCTATGAGTTTGCGGCAGAAAGCTCTTCCAGGAACCACTACTTGGCAGGCAAAATTTAGAAGTCCAATTAACGACTGAATTTCCCGCAATTTAACTTGTTTAGAATTAAGAATAACTAATAATCTACCCTTGATCTCTAATAATTTTTCACTTGGGAGCCGCAATTTCATTTCAATTGTGTCAAATTCTATGCCTAAAAAGGTCAAAATTTCCACTGGCTGAACTGTTTTGTCTGCAGCCAAAGGTACTCCCCACTGCTCGCACACACGTTCAAAAACTCTAAGTGTTGCTGAACACTGATTTGTGTTTGCTTCGCCTCCAAACAAAAAATCGTCCAAGTGATGTAATATATTTTATTGGGACTATTCTTGGCTGTATACCAGTGCAATGCAGTCGAGAATTTCTCCCATAAAGAACAGGTAACAGATGCTCCCATAGGTAGACATTTGTCGAAATAAAATTTTCCATCAAAAGTAAATCCAAGCTGACCGAAGTCCTCCGGCCATATCTTTAACAAACGAAATGCGGATTTAACATCAGCTTTAGCTAAAAGTGCACCTGATTTTTTGAATCATTCGCACTGCCTCGTCGACACTTGAATACCGAACAGTACAAAATTTTTTGTCAATAAAGTCATTTACCGACTTATTAGGAGGGTACAAAAGATTTATCACAAAACGAAATTCACCCGGTACACCTTTAGGTATAATAGCAAGAGGTGAACAGCGAAATGTGGGAAAAGGGGGAGACGAGAAAGGGTCAGCAATCCGGCCTAAAGAAATCTCTTTATGGAGTTTCTTTTTGCACTTGACAAATTTAATAATACGGTTTTGCAGTTTTTACAGGACATAGGCAAGCGCGAACCCTCGTAATTCAATTTAAATCCATATTTCAACCCTCAATAAGTTCCAGTTTCACTTTGTTATCAGGATAGTTAACCAGTGCATTTTCCACTACATGCGCGTCAATTGGCGATTTACCTAAACTGTACAGACTTGAACTAACTGACTCTCCTTTAATTTCTACATTTTGTCGCTGGGTGTGGCCCATTACACTTTGTGCATTTGTGCCTGCATTTTTTACCAAACGTGCATCGTTCTTGGTTATACCGAAAACACTTTTGTCTGAACCTCTGAGAAACACCGGCCCCCATGTTCGAAAGGAATTTCCCGAATTTTGTCCCTGATTAAAATTGCCATTATGACTGTTATTGTTAAAAGGTGCTCTCGAAATACTACCCTTATTTTCTAAGCCAACCTCGGGCAGCGAATGAACAACACTATTTGTTACTACGTACAAAACCCAGAGCTCCTGATCGATAAATGCCCATGAAGAAAACGGAACCCTCGACTTTTTTAACTTGTACTGATCATCATAAGCAACCCAGCCATTATTGTTACCTCTAGATGCTGCCATCCTGATACATTGCATATATTTTAAATATTCCTGTGCCTTTAAAGGCCATTTTGGAGCATTATATCCATAAAAATCATGAACGCGGTCGTCCATGAATGAATATCGTTTATTTGACCTGGCCTCTTATCTACAACCGTAAGAGTTACCCCTTTTCAGACAAAGTCTCCATCCATACATGACTCTGTTACTAATTCCTTTGCAGACTTTAACAATAATCCAAAATGGACATATTCCCTCGCCAGATTTTTTCTTTTATTTGTAATGGGATGTGTGCACTTATTGGATCATGTATGCTTGAAACAGCTTCAGGAGACTGGCACACTTGGGCTATCCACCCAATTTGAATTGAACGCTCAGTTGCGAGGTGAGGCGAACTAACAATGATTTCTCCACTACCAAATTTACCATTTTGTGCGATAAACCTACCAATGCTCTGTGAAGTTTGTAAAACTGGTGCACCAATTCCAGAATATCCCCCAATTCCAGGTTTACTTGTGCTTGGTCCTTGAGTTATTTCAAATCCCTCATTGTTTCTGGGAAGATTTTTTTTTGGAACGCTCCGACATTCTTGTTAAAAATCTGCATCTGCATTCGGCGTCGCTGACAATGGATTCCCAACAGGTCCAATTCCAATACTAGCATCTTTGTTTGAAACTGTTGCCGGCAATCTCATGGACATACTGTCACTGTTGTGATTGTTAATATCATCGTCCGATTTTTGTGGAGATGGAACTTGAGACAAATCTTGAACCACGGCTGGCATCGCCCCTTCTCCAACTTTTCTGAAGTCACGTTGTTTCTGTTTTTTGCCCTTCTTGATTTCAGACCGATTCATCTGTGTTCCCAACTGTTTTGATTTACTGTCTGGATGTGTCAGCTTTCCTGACGGCTTACGATTTCTTTTAGGTTGCTTTTTTCTGAGATGACGTCCGATTTCAACTTCTATTTTTGTAAGCTTGCCTTCTCGTATGGCGATCAATTTACTGAATGACGTTGACGTCACTTTTTCTAATAAAAGAGTTAAGACCAGACTGAATTCCGGAAAAGGAATTCGAACTTTCATTAGATTTGTTTTATCATGTAAAATGATAACCAGTATTATTTAGTGTGATATAGCATAGTGCATTTCTAACATGTCATTTTTAGTTTATACAGGTTTTTGGTTTGTATAGTTTTATTTTGTTTTTTTTGTTTTTGATAAATAACAATGGTTTATTATTGAAGTACTATTAGTTTTTTTTAAAAATATTATCTTATTATGATTTGTACTAAAAACAAAGTCATGATATGATGTGCTTTCGTATGTGATTTTTAAAAGTATTTTCCACCATATATGCCATTGTTAGGTGTTTACTGTAATATTGGATCATCTTAAAGATGGTGTATTGCAAATGGACCCAATTAACGTTCACATTACAGTAAATCACAATTATGCTATTTTTTCGCATTTATGGAATTTTTTTAACAGTATTGAGCATGGGTGAAAGCTTATCAACTCAGGAACGTCGATTCTTAAAAAATAAAAAAATGGTTTTTTAAGACAAACTTAGAAGAAGAAACCATCATTTCTGTAACTCATATAACAAATACTTTAATTCATTTTCTGTGGTTACTGAGGAGATGCGGCTAAAATCGGTCCCTTAATTTAGTAATATGGATACTCATTTGCAGCAAATTGTTTATATTTTACAATTATATAGCATCTATCATAAATAAACTGTGGTAGCGTCTTGAATTAACTTTATCTAATCTATCATCTTCTAGGTTGTACGTTTGTAGTTATTTTTTGGTCTTTGTAGGAGTGAATGGTACTACTCGCAAACAGCTTATTATTACTAAGGACATTTCTATCCTCGGGTTACGGAAATGTTGTTAATATGATATGCTTATGTTTATGTTAAATGGGCACTTCCCAGAGTTAACTGTTCTTTTCACATAGTTTTAATGAATGTAACCTTACCATGACAGCCAAACAACAGAATTGCAGATTTCATTACTTGTTGAATACATTAAAGAAGTTTAATAATACATATGAATATTTCTTTTCTAAATCTGGTGCTCCTCGTAAACAACTTATTATTACTAAGAACATTTCTAATCCTCGGGTTACGGAAATGTTGCTACAAATGCCAGAAACTGATTAAGAATCCGGAAACCTGGTAAATAACTTACATTCTGTAGGTAAAAGGGAATATCGACAAGACACTCTGCTTGCATCCGTAAAATTAGCTTTGAGATCTTTTGACAGAAAATTATATACACCTACTGGCCTCTCACTGATATTGCCAATGTCTACTGAAATATATGATTCTTGTCCAAACCCTTCGGGACGTTTTGATTTTGACTTTTGTTACGAAGTGCGACAGAGTTTTACCAGTAGACAAGGTGCATTGAGCTAGCCGACAGTTTAGCGGCGAGCACCTCTTGACCCATCTTTCAAAATTACGTATTGCTTTTTTTCTCTCCCTTCAAGATTGTCGTCATGGAGTATTTTACGTGAAATGGGCTTGATATGATGTTTTTTATACTATAGGGAAAGGGGACAGATGAAGAGGAGGTTTGGGTACCCATAAACCGGTTTGACCCTACTACTGGCTTTTGCTTTTACTATCGTTATTTGTGTTTGTCTTGTGTCTTGTTTGTGTTTTTCCTGTGTGGTTCCCTCGCAGATTGTGACATGTAATTGTAATTTTCGGACATTGTACATGTTTCCTGTTATCCATGTTTTACATGAATTGAACTTGACATGCTATAATTGTTTTATTGCTTCGTTCTATTATTTCAGTATGAATTACCACTCAACGTTCGGCGTGTTAGCAGATAAAATATGTTAGTTACTTGTTTCCAAATATAAAACTTCATGTACTATTTATGGAAATACCAGGTTTACACTATATTGTGACTTCAATACAACGGCAAACGAATACCGAAGCAAGAAAAGGAAAGGGGAAATTCTAAAATCATAAATCTAACATCACGGCAATTCACAACAACACGAATTGAGACAGTATGACAAAGACATAACAAATAAACAAAAATGAACTAGAACGCCACAAAACTAAAGCACTAGCAATGTGAACCCCTATAAAAACTTAGGTATCATCATTTGCTCCGGAAGGGTAAGCATGATCTGCTCCACGCGTGGCACCCGTCACACTGCCAGTGAAAAGTACGATTTTGTCACAGTCGGTGTTAGTCAGTCCGGTAACAAACTCTGGATCTACTCAAAAATATCTGTTCTCATTTGTGAAACAGAAACATTGTAATGGTCTGTCAAATCGTGGTGACGACCGTAAAACGTCTGTAGTGACAATTGCAACAGTGACTGAACATACCCTTGAGGTATAAGTTTTTGAGACAGTAATTTCGCTCTGTTGACAAAAAACTACAGGCACGACAATAGCGAATGAGTTGTGAAATGTACACGCCATATGCCGGAGAAGTGGGAATATTACTGCTCAAAAACGGGAAGTTTACTATTGGAAAGTCGAAATCACCACGCTTGTCTTAAAGTTTTGTTTTCAGACGTCTAGAGTTGTCAATGTAGAGATATAGGTCCAGGTATGATGCGGATGATGGTGTATCAGTTGTCTCTTTAATTTCGAGTTCATTTGGGTATATAAGATGAAGGTTATCCTTAAATTGAGGATTGCTCAATGAAAGAACATCATCTATATAACGGAAACTGAAATAAAAGGATTTGGCTAGCTTATTGTCTTTTTTCTGAACTAGCCCTTGTATGAACCTGGCTTCATATGAATAAAGAAACAAATCTGATAAAAGTGGCGCACAATTAGTCCCCATAGGTATCCCTATTATCTGCTGGAAAACTTGTCCTCCAAATTCCACAAATACGTTATCAATCAAGAATTCCAGCATTGCAATGACATCCTCCTCTGTATACTTTTTGTGTGAATCAGTGTGATGTTTAACAAAATAGGCCCCATCTTTACCTATCACTAAATATGAATATCTTCTTTCACCCTTTTTAGTACAGAAAGACTTATGTATTAAATCCCGGAGTACTGACTTTAGCGTATCGTGTGGAAGAGTAGTATAGAGAGTAGAAAAATCAAATGCTTTGACACTGTTGCAGTGGTTGAGATCAGTTGAAGATAGATATTCTAATAAGTCTTTTGAGTTTTTGAGAATCCACATCTGATTCACTCCACTTGTTGAGTATACTTTATCACTATATATCTTGAGGCCATCTTTGACTGCAGAAAGTAATGAAGTGAGGAACTTAGAAAGGGGTTTTGTTGTGCATTTGGCAGACCCAGCAATGTATCTCTGTTTGTAAGGGCATTTATGTAATTTGAGTACCCAGTAGATACAAGGCAGGTTGTTGTTCTCTTCACTCAAACTTAAACCAAGCAAGACGATACTGCTAAATTTTGTGATTGTTTAGTAAGTCCTCCCTTGGAATGGTGGAGAGTTTGTATGTGGGGTTGCCAAATGAATTGTCAATGCCCATCTCCTTCATTAAGCAGTCAATGTAGTGTCTTTTGCAGATAAATGTGATGCTGTTTTGGGCCTTGTCAGCCGGTACGATGACATAATTGTCATGGAGGAAGGACAATATTTTTTCTACCTCGGGATCATCGAATATGCTTTTTGAATTGGGGCTCAAAGTTGTCTTAAGGCGCCTCATTCGAGCTACAATCAATGACTTTATGGACCTGATCCAGTCAGACAGTGTTTCAACCTTTTCCTTCTCTCTCTTAGCCCATTGTTTGGCGTATTCCTCAACTGCGGCCATCAATATTTTAAAGTTATGTTTCCAATTGATGGGTTGGGGGTTCACGATATTTTGGACCTTTTGTGAAGAGATCACGTAGTTTCTCATTGCTTACGATATTGAGGTCCCCTGTAATAACGTGACCAGCAGGAGCGTACATAAATGGGGAAGAGAGACAAGAACAATCAGGTGGTTTTGATTTGAAGTCATCAATTTGGACATTCCGCAATACCCGTTTGTGATTGAAGATTGTAGTTGCAATTGGTTTTGTATATGTATAAGAGGAACTGGTTGGTCTTTGAAGTATGGTGGTAACTTGGCGGTAACATGTTTATTATGAAGAAATGAAGCAATCACAATGTTTTGGTGTTAAAAAATGTACCCAGTGGTTACTTCAAAATAAAACGAAATTTATACAACATTATTTTAATATCCACATATCCAATAAGCTAACCAATGAGGTCAACAAAAAAATTGCTGATGCTTTTTACAGCACAAGAAAATTTAGCAGCCTCACAAACCGGAAGTTGAGCACACGCGTCGAGTGCGTCACTGCCGCTGCAAAGGTCATCTACAAAGTCACTCTGTACCTCAGCAGTACGTCCTAAATTAGAAAGAAATACAAAATGTAAATGATACAAATCAAGTACTTAATTTAAAACTTTGTATTAGATTAATTAAGAGAAGATATCTAAACATCACAGCTGAATCAACTGAAATAATTATTCATTTACAAATAACGTAACAACTTTGTCATGACACAGTATTTGTATCATTTGCATAAAATTAAGTACATTTTACTTCTTTCTCACTATTTTTGGATTCAGACTTCTACATTATTTGATTTAATCCAGCTGATGAATATCCCCAAAACACGTGTGCAATAAAAACATTTTTCTTTATTACGCAACTTAGATATTTTTGTATTTTGAGACCACTCGGTCGAAACTACTACGGATCTCCAAAGATGTTCATCAGCCAAGTAATCAGACTTGTCTGATATGAAAATTTTATTTTGCGGCAAAAAACATACTGTTTTTATCGAAATTCTTATCCCATTACAACAAGTCAGCCTCATTTCGGGTATTTCACTCGATGGACGTCTTTGGTACTGGATTTGGCCTCCTAATTCTATATTTTGGCAAAAAATACGTCTTTCTGACTTTGTTTTTGGATTATGGCGTCCCATGTCATTTGACTCTTATGCTGCTGATGAGAATTTTTTCTCCTTGAAACACGTTTACTGCATAACAAATCTACTGTTCACTATACAACTTGGTATTTTTTTTTAGATTTTGATAATGGAAATCTTCCTTTACTTCATGAACTTTTTGCATGCGTTTTCAGATTTTCTGCATATTAGACTATTTTTTTTTTCATGTTTAATCAAATAATTACTATGATATAAGGTTACTTGCAACTAGCATATATATATATAAAGACAAGATATGTAATATAGTATGCTTTCTTTATATTGCTGTTGTACAATATTAGCTGTGAGGCAAATAATTAAGAGTAACAGCAGAGCAGAAACTTCATATTGTCTGATATTTTTCAATATTTATAATAATTGTATAGCAATATAATATATCCGTAAGAAAGCGACCAAAAGTAAGCGTCCAATAAAATATTGCACTAGCTATATATAGTGCAATATGATTTAAATTTCATGACGTCATTGACAACAAAATCCGCTTGTGAGAAGAAATTTAAGGTTTGGTACACAGTAAAAGAGTTATTGCATGAATATTGGGGAATATTATCCCTCGTAGAAGGTATATTGCATTTGCAAAGTAAGTGAGAACCGAACCGTCAATCCAAAACGAATACTAGTAATTCAAGGACAACGACAGCATCGGAAAAACAAACAAAAACAAACAAAGACACTACATGAGTACGGCACAGAAAAGACAAGTAAAAAGACATACACATGTACAAAGATGAACAACACGGACCCAACAAAAAGCCATGGGTGAGATCAGGTCCAAGAGTAGAGTAAGCATCTCCTACTTCTTGACACCCGTTGAACATGTCAAATCCGGTAGAGGACACAACAATTAAGCCTTTAAAGGGAAAGATCTGTTGTCATCTGCGAAACCAATATTCTATAGGGGTCCACAAGATGGGGATGTCGCCGTTAAAACTTCTGGAGGGATGACTTCAAGTTTTGGGTAACATACCCTTGTCTCAGTAGCCTATTTGTTAGCAACCGGGCTCTATCGAGGAAGTCGCTGTGTCCATCACAGGCTCTTGAGTAGCGAAAGGGCTGGGAGATGTAAAATCCACATGCCGGCGATGTTGGGATGTTGCTACAAAGAAAAGGGATGTTGGCTATCAGAAATGTGAAGTCATCGTGCTTTGTCATACAGCTTAATTTGAAGTCTACCTCAAATGTCAATTTCAAGATGAATGTCAAGGAATGAGGCCGATGAAGGTTAAGTGTAAATTGATAAAATATTTGCCATACTGTGTGGACTTCAAAACTGGTATTGAAAAATGTTTGTTGACGGCCATTTTCAAAATGGCCGCCGAAAAGGCGGGAAAATTCAACATTGTTCTATTTCAATGAAATTTGGTTTCCAAATAGATATCGATATTGCGACTTCAAAACCAGTGTTGAAAAGTGTTTGTTGATCGCCATTTTCAAACATGGCTGCCAAAAAGGCGGTTAAATTCCACATTGTCCGATTTCAATGAAATTTGGTTTCCAAATAGATATTGATGTTGCAACTTCAAAACCAGTGTTGAAAAGTGTTCGTTGACCACCATTTTAAAAATAACCTCCAAAACAGGCGGGAAAATTCAACATTGTCCCATTTCAATGAAAGTTGGTTTCCAAATAGATATTGATGTTGCAACTTCAAAACCGGTGTTTGTGTTTTTCCTGTGTAGTTCCCTAGCAGATTGTGGCATGTAATTATAATTTTCAGCAATTGTAGATGCTTCCTGTTGTCCCTTTTATTTCATTGAAAAGTGTTCGTTTACCGGCATTTTCAAAATGGCCACCAAAAAGGCGGGAAAATTCAACATTGTCCTATTTCAATGAAAGTTGGTTTCCAAAAAGATATTGATGTTGCGACTTGAAAACCGGATTTGAAAATTGTTCGTTACCGCCATTTTCAAAATTGCCGCCAAAGAAGGCGGAAAATTCAACATTGCCGGATTTCAATGAAATTTAGTTTCCAAATAGTTATTGATGTCGAAACTTCAAAACTGATGTTAAAATGTTTTCGCTTACAGCCATTTTCAGAATGGCTGTATGCCAAAAGGGCGGGAAAATTCAACATTGTCCGATTTCAATGAAATTCGGTTTCCAAGTGGATATTGATGTTGTGACTTCAAAACTAGTGTTGAAAATTGTGCGTTGACTGCCATTTTCAAAATGGTCCCATAAAAGGTGGGAAAATTCAACACTGACTGATTTCAATGAAATCTGGTTTCCAAATAGATATTGATGTTGGAACTTCAAAACCGGATTTGGAAATTGTTTGTTGACCGCCATTTTCAAAATGGCCAAAAAGGGCAGAAAAATTCAACATATTCTGATTCCAATGAAATTTGGTTTCCAAATAGATATTGATGTCATAACTTTAAAATATGGTATTGAAAATTGTCGTTGACCGACTTTTTCAAAATGATGTCTCAACTTCAAAACTTGTGTCGTAAGTGTTCCTTAGCAAGAACGTTTTTGTCAAAAACGCCGAACAGAGAAATATAGTAAAACATGATCAGACTTAAAATACAGTTCAATATATTGGTGGTGTTCGCACTACCAAAGTTTGAAGGACTGAAGTTCAACTGTATAACTTACAATGTGAGCTTGATTGTGGCAGCTGAAAGCAAGGTGAGCGATACAGGTTCCTGGGAGCCTCTGGTTCACAAAGTAAGCTTGTTCTCTGCCTACAATCATGTACCTATATCTTAATGCTGTTACAGTGTGATAATGATGTAAAGTAGATCTTTGGAGTTTTTCAACATCCATTACATTTACACCGCTTCTGAAAAAGCAAGTATCACAGAATTTGTGAAGGCCCTCTTTAACAGCTTTCACGATGGAGGTTAACCTGCAGAGTACTTCTGCAAAACCTGTATCTGGTTGACCCAGTTATATGAAAAGTTGACCTGGATATATCAAGTGATTTTCCCAACGTTTCAAAAGTAATAACCTTGAAGTCTACCTCAATTGTCAATTTCAAGATGAATGTCAAGGAATGAGTCCGATGTCGAACTGTCTGTAGTATCGTTAATTTCGAGCTCTTTTGGATAGATCGAGGGTTGATTAGCGACAAAATATCATCTATATAACTAGCTAAAATTGAAGGTTTGGACTTTTAAAAAAAATATTTTGAAGAAACCTTCGGTGAATTCAGCCTCGTATGAGTGGAGAAACAGATCGGCTTTCTGAGGTGCATAGTTTGTGCCCATTGGAATTCCGAGAGTCTGTTGAAAAAAAGTTGACCCAAACTGGACAAATATATCATCGATCGGAAACTGATACATTTTAATAACTTCGTCCTCTGTTTATTTTTTCTCCAATTCGGAATCATTTTTAGATTCCTAGCCTAGAAGGCCATGTGAGCTTTTAACATCACTTTGCGTCCGTCGTCCGTCGTCCGTCTACAATTTCAAAAATCTTCTCCTCTGAAACTGCTGAGCCAATTGTAAGCAAACTTGGCCTGAAGCATCACCAGGGTATGCAATTTCAAAATTGTGTTCGATTAGTCCGAAGACCAAACAACATGGCTGCTGTTACTAAAAATAGAACATAAGGGGTACATTGCTGTTTTTTGCAAATAACTCAAAAACCTTTACAGATATCAAAAATCTGATATGTATTAAAAGAGATCAGCATAGCAAGATCTACCTGCCCTGCAATTTTGAAGAAAATCCGAAAACCCATCTTGGAGTGATTGCCCTTTTTCCGTAAACTTCAAAATTTGTGCATTTTTTATTTTTTATTTGAAAAAGTGCAAGTGAAATTGCAAAAAAGGTTCAGCATATCAAGATCTATATATCCTGAAATTTTGAAGAAAATCCAAGAACCCTTTTAGGAGTTGTTGCCCTTTTTCATGGAATTTTCAAATTTTCATTTTTTGTCGTCACTTATTTCCAAAATTGTAGAAGATGAAGGTTAAGTGTAAATTGATAAAATGTTTGCCATACTGTGTGGACTTCAAAACTGGTATTGAAAAGTGTTTGTTGACGGCCATTTTCAAAATCGTCGCCGAAAAGGCGGGAAAATTCAACATTGTTCTATTTCAATGAAATTTGGTTTCCAAATAGATATCGATGTTGCGACTTCAAAACCAGTGTTGAAAAGTGTTCGTTGATCGCCATTTTCAAAACTGGCCGCCAAAAAAGGCGGTAAAATTCCACATTGTCCGATTTCAATGAAATTTGGTTTCCAAATAGATATTGATGTTGCAACTTCAAAACCAGTGTTGAAAAGTGTTCTTGATCGCCATTTTCAAAAATGGCCACCAAAAAGGTGGAAAAATTCCACATTGTCCGATTTCAATGAAATTTGGCTTCTAAATAGGTATTGATGTTGCAACTTCAAAACCGACTTTGAAAATTGTTCGTTGACCACCATTTTGAAATAACCTCCAAAAAAGGCGGGAAAATTCAACATTGTCCCATTTCAATGAAAGTTTGTTTCCAAATAGATATTGGTGTTGCGACTTCAAAACCGGTGTTTGTGTTTTTCCTGTATAGTTTACTAGCAGATTGTGGCATGTAATTATAATTTTCAGCCATTGTTGGTGCTTCCCGTTGTCCCTTTTATTTCATTGAAAAGTGTTCGTTTACCGGCATTTTCAAAATGGCCACCAAAAAGACGGGAAAATTCAACATTGTCCTATTTCAATGAAAGTTGGTTTCCATATAGATATTGATGTTGCGACTTGAAAACCGGATTTGAAGATTGTTCGTTACCGCCATTTTCAAAATGGCCGCCAAAGAAGGCGGAAAATTCAATATTGACGGATTTCAATGAAATTGGTTTCCAAATAGTTATTGATGTCGAAACTTCAAAACCAGTGTTAAAATTTGTTCGCTTACAGCCATTTTCAGAATGGCTGCATGCCAAAAAGGCGGGAAAATTCAACATTGTCCGATTTCAATGAAATTCGGTTTCCAAGTGGATATTGATGTTGTGACTTCAAAACTGGTGTTGAAAATTGTGCGTTGACTGCAATTTTCAAAATGGCCCCATAAAAGGTGGGAAAATTCAACACTGACTGATTTCAATGAAATTTGGTTTCCAAATAGATATTGATGTTGGAACTTCAAAACCGGATTTGGAAATTGTTTGTTGACCGCCATTTTCAAAATGGCCAAAAAAGGCAGAAAAATTCAACATATTCTGATTCCAATGAAATTTGGTTTCCAAATAGATATTGATGTCATAACTTTAAAATATGGTGTTGAAAATTGTCGTTGACCGCCATTTTCAAAATGATGTCTCAACTTCAAAACTTGTGTCGTAAGTGTTCCTTAGCAAGAACGTTTTTGTCAAAAACGCCGAACAGAGAAATATAGTAAAACATGATCAGACTTAAAATACAGTTCAATATATTGATGGTGTTCGCACTACCAAAGTTTGAAGGACTGAAGTTCAACTGTATAACTTACAATGTGAGCTTGATTGTGGCAGCTGAAAGCAAGGTGAGCGATACAGGTTCCTGGGAGCCTCTGGTTCACAAAGTAAGCTTGTTCTCTGCCTACAATCATGTACCTATATCTTCGTTCACCGTCCTTACGGGAGAAACATCTATGAATTAATTCTTTCAACCGAGATTTTAGTTGTTCATGAAGAATGGTTGTATAAAGTGTTGAGAAGTCGGAAGTTTTAATGCTGTTACAGTGTGATAATGATGTAAAGTAGATCTTTGGAGTTTTTCAATATTCACATTACATTTACACCGCTTCTGAAAAAGCAAGTATCACAGAATTTGTGGAGGCCCTCTTTAACAGCTTTCACGATGGAGGTTAACGTGCAGAGTACTTCTGCAAAACCTGTATCTGGTTGACCCAGTTATATGAAAAGTTGACCTGGATATATCAAGTGATTCTCCCAACGTTTCAAAAGTAATAACCTTTTTCCAGTGATCATACGAAATCAAGCTGATAAAAGTAAACATATATTACATTTTCTCTTTCAGCTTAGGTTTTCAAATACACAAGTAGATAAAGTAGACGTTAGAAAAACTATTGAAACCAGGTCAATGAAATATCCTGCAGAGCTTCCATATTTTCACATAATGACGTCTTAAAAACTAAGGAACGATAGAATAACATAACATAACAGGTAGCTGCAACATTCAAAATTGACACGATTTTGAGTTTTTCAATTAAAATATCCATCCTGCTGCAAAACGTATTATGATAAAATGCTTAAAACCTACAAAACATGTTTTATGCAGCTAAAAATTGTTGAAAAGGCGAGAATGACATGTATGTCAAAGTTCCCGCCCAACTTATTCAAAAGATACAAATCTAAAATACAGAATAGAGGATGATAAACAATTCATCGGGCTCTTGACAGCTGAAGTATTGTAAAATGGTAAAATACCAGACTGTTTTTATTTTTTCACGTCAAAAGAGTTTCATATAGCTGATATATCAAACCTCGATTTTATAACGAAAAACATGGTACAACCTGTAGGAAAATGCTCATTTACTATTAAGGTAAATTGTTTGCAAAGGTGTGGGAAATATTTATTAATTACAAAAGAAGATTAAAAAAATGAACTTTGCAATAAATGTGAGGTTGTAGTAATGTAATATCACGAAATCCTTATCCAAGGGTTAGTGCATGTTTTCTTGGTTGTAGGTGTTAGTACCAAATTTTTTAACAACTAGCATTTGACCCCTGGCAATTGTCAACCTGATAGTGTTATCCCCAAGGAGCAAAGATTATGTAAAGTTTGTAAACTACTCGTCGATAATACAATATCGATATTTGCCAATTAATATATATCTACCTTTCGTTTATTCATTCATTGAATTTTTTTTCAAAATCAAAACGAATACTTACTTTTTCGAGCTACACGCAAAATATTTTTGGCAGTTTCAATTCCCTTCTGAACTTGTTCCGGTGTATAGTCTGCATAATATTCACCAATCAAACAAAAACAAATCAACATGACAATGACGGATTTTGTTTGCATTGTTCACCTTAGCAAATCTACAAATGAACAAGAAAATCATATACGATGATTGACTTTTTACAAAATCTCTACTAAAATGCATAAATTTAATTCTTTTACTGACTATTTGGACCATTTAATGACGTTTATGTATGTTGATGAATGTGATATGATAATGTTATCTAAATGTTATGTTACAGTGTATTTGTTCAGCAAGCTATGAAAAAGAAGGAGACAACATTTCATCTCCAGGTTAAAACGACCCAGTAATCACCGTACGGTCTTCAACACAGAACTTCACACCATATAGTAAGCCTAAATGGCCCCTAAAAGTAAAAAAGTGAAAGTGAATAAATCAATGGAAACGAACCATATCCAATAACCCGAATATCAAGAAACTGAAATTTGATAAGAAGACTGGGACAAGCCAATGACCAACATATTCCTGACTTGGACATGCACAAAAATTGCAGTAGGATCAAACTCCATTTCTTGGATCCAAATCCTCCCCCGAAAGATTGTTAAAAAAAACTGACGATAATGTTTCCAAAAAAAAAAAAAAAATACTATTTCTTTCGAGCAGAGTTGATCTTTATATGAACACAATGTCAGTCATTTTCATTCTATTTTTACACTGGACACTTACTTTTGAACGTATTTTGTCATTTAAATGAACTTATTACACTAGCCATAGCTTTTTTGGTTCATATTTTTATGTCACCCCAGACGTAGTCGGGGTGACATGTTGTTATTCTACGTTTCTTCTGATTATTATTATTATTATTATTATTATTATTATTATTCTTTTTATTTTTCTTATTCTTCCAATAATTCTTGTCCGAGCGATTATTTTGAAATGGCTGGAACAAATGTTTTCAAACTTGGTACAAAGTTGGATCACCATCTGAAGTTGTATGCTGTGTGTTTAAAATGTTCAAAATGGCCGCCATTTCCAAGATGGCCGCCAAAATACGTCAAAAAATTTAAACATGGTCGGAATTCGACGAAAATTGACATCTAGGTAGATTTTAACGCTGCGAACAACATGGAATCATCTAATAAGTTGTCTGGGGTGACATCGGCTATTGCTTGCAATTGCAAATCTAGTTTAAGTTTCTTTTTCAATGCAAAAAAATAAACCTCTTGTGCTTTTGTCCCCATAATATCCTAAATGATAATATCCTAAATGTCTTCTTATGAAATTTTAGTTTCTTGATATTTGGGTTATTGGATGTGGTTTGTTTCCATTGATTTATTCACTTTTATTACCTTTTTGGGGCCATTTAGGGCTTGCCATATGGTGTAAGGTTCCTCACTGTGTTGAAGACCGTACGGTGACCCGTAGATGCTTTGTTTTGGGTCGTTTTAATCTGGATATGGGGTGTTGTCTCCTTGACATTTACCCCATTTCCTTTCTTTTTTATATACAGTGCTCCCTCGTTATATTGTCCCTCTTTAACGGTGGTCCCTCAACTTATCACCAACCATTTTCAAGGTACATTTTTCAAAAAGTTTCATAGTTTCTATGTAATTTATTCCCTCGATATATCGCCACCCTCACTTATCGCCAAAAAATCCTCTGGTCCCAAAGGTGGCGATATAACGAGGGTGCACTGTATAACAATGTAATACACAGGATTTTTTTTTACACTAAATGAGTACATAGAAAGACACCTCCGGCATATTTGTTCAAAGCTAAAACACCGTTCTAAATCTCAAACATTGTATAAATACTAAAACCCAAATATCAATGAACTTGCATTTCGAATAAACGTGGATTTCAGAAAATTAGATCACCCCCGACGAAAGACTGACCGCGCTTTCTGTCAAGTTGAGTTTTGGAACTTGGAATACTATTACAAATGAATTATTCCGAAACTACTTGACAAACAACTAGAAAAAATAGAATTATACAGTCCAAAAATCCAAACTTAAACGTACTATAAATGTATTTGTGTCGACTTTGTCCTTGTCTCATGTGCATTTACTCTATATCCTTTAATTATTTATTATATCATGGCTACTTAACACATATCTCTATATGCTGCTAAATTGTTCAGATTTTACTAGTAAATAATAAAAGTTGGAATATCAGTATGAAAATTCTTATTCCATGAAACACAGCTGGAAAGCGCTATGGAATTGCAGAGTAACTCTGTCAAACCTAGTTAAAACTCAGATTCTATATTATTTCAGACCAATATATTTTTATCCTTATAAAAACTGGTTCTATAATTCCTAGTCATAGATTAATTAATCTTTCCATATTTCAACTCACCTGTTTCTAGTAGACTGAGTGTACCAAAAGTGTACCTATCAGTTGAAATTCAACAGCTATTTATATTCATTAAAAAGGTTGACATCCGCTGTTTTGATTGGTAGTCCGGTATCGTTTTAGGATATATAGATATGGCACATGTTCTTTCAGAGAACCCCGGATGCAACTTAGAACTTACAAAATTGATAAACAGGTGAAAACGTGATCAGCGACTACTTTTTACCCATGAAGAGACATGATTACAAAAACAAGATAACGATAAACACCTACATTGGCCAAAAAATGCAATCACATGCCACAAATTCACAAGCAAACTTCACCAGAAAAACAATAAAGAAATATATTTATTTCCATTAACATTTAAACAAAAAAAGAGAAAGCAATCGAAAAATAGCCTTTAACAATTAAACATGTGATACCACAAATGAACAAAAAAATAATTTAATTGAGCATTTTCTTTCATAAAAGGTAATGCACACCTATTAATGTAGTAACTCAACAGAGCAAGAAATGGGTGTCAACATATCAAACCGAGTTTTCCTTCTAGAGAAGGAAACTTGAAATGTACAAATCTTTATTGACTGATACCCCCTCTAACTCATGAATATAGCATTTGTCTCAAGAAACCACACGAATATGGTCAAAACACCTAAGAATTTCTAAGTTCAAGGGTCATATCTCCTGGAAATATACACGATGAAAAATCCTCGACAATATGCACAACTAAATATTAGATCCTTGCTACATACAAAGTTTCATGAAAATCCGGTTGAACAGTTACAGAGGAGTTGCACATATGATCAAAACACCTATAAATTTCTAAGTTCAAAGGGCATATCTCCTGGAAAATTACACGAAGAAAACTCCCCCATAATAAGCACATCTATATATTATGTCCTTGCTACATACAAAAATCTGTAGACTTCCATTGAACAGTTACAGAGGAGTTGCGCTTACAAGATCTGGCAGCCGCCCGTCCGACCGCCCGCCCTCCCAACCAACCGCCATACATAACCATTTCTATAACCGGAATTCCCAACGGGAAAACCCTGGTAAAAATCCTTATCAATCAAGGTATGGACAACTTTATTGTATAATGAATTACACAATATCAATGAAATGCAATGAGTAATGTATAGTTCTATAGTTCAACTACTGACGTACTACAACGGAAATAAATATATATAAATATTAATACCTTTAAAGAAAATGCCATCAAATAAAACAAATGCAAATCCCAAATACTGCTTTTGATAGAACAATGGGACAAAGCTCAAAGCTTAAACACAGTAAATACATGAAGCAATTTTGTATTTAGAGGCAAAATAATTTTTGAATCAGAAACATGCAAACTTTAAGAACAAATAAATCTCAAAACAGAAATGTATCACAATCGCGACTGCGACAGAATGAATTTCTGCGACACAAATTGATAGCATATCAAATTACAGGCAACAAATAGAGATTTGCAAGATCAAAGCATGATTCAAAGTAGGAAAATGATTTACAATAACCATACACAAAAAATTGTTCAAAATTCAATAGAAACTAATATAGAGAAAATCGTTTTTTGATCGAACCGAGGGGAAAAACAAAGACACCGGATGTAAAGTGGTCAATTATCACTATAGGAGAAAACGAGAAACCAAAGCTGTATTGCACCTAAAATTGGCTAAGTACGAGAAATATAGATTCTCGTTAAGATACATGTTTTCCTGCTCGAGATATAAAGTCTCTCACTCATACACTTTCACGGAATTATCAACTAACGCTAGATTGGAGCACAATCAAATTGAAAAACTAAAATCTTGTGGCAAAAGAAACATAACCTTAGTCAAAATTTAAAGTCCACACTAAAAAAATACTAAAATTTCATTTTTAATAGTAAGTTTTAATAATTCTATAGGTATAATTGTTATGGAACTTGTACTGAAAATATGTTGATTATTAATCTTTCATGTGTTAGATGGGTCTTGCTCATTTAATCTACTGAAAACGAGATTTTGTTGGGAGTAATCATAAAATCATGAAAATCTTGCAATTTTTCTTTCATCGAAATATTAGATAAAGAAACATAATACAGAAACAATGGTAAAGTTCCCAAACATATTAAACATTTGGTGATATCATTTCACTGAAGAGACATAAGCTGTCGAAATGCGCATATGCAGAATTTAAATTCACAGTAACTTCGTCATTTATTACCACTGGGTTGATGCGTCTGCTGGTAGACTGTTAGTCCCCGAGGGTATTCACCAGCCCAGTAGTCAGTAGTTTGGTGTTGACCCGAAAGCCGATTCTCTTTGAAAACTTGCAATATCTAAATTTTTGTAAACTTTGTTGAAAACTTAGGAGTATCTCCCTCATGCAAAGCTCTGTCCTCAGCTGATTTTGGTTTTACATTTAGATCATATTGGTTATTTGTTCTCTATCAGTTTAAAACATCTTTGAGTTTATGGTCTTCCAAACATTTAGATTATATCTGCACTGAAGAGACATAAGTTGTCGAAATGCGCACATGCAGAATTTAAATTCACAGCAACTTTCTGTATTTAGTCATTCACAAAAAACGCAAAAAACAAAAACGAACAAACAAAAAAAAAAAACAAACAAACAAACAAAAACAAACAAGAAAAAGAAAAAAAAAACAGACATAAAGACAGACAAAAAAAAGACAAAAACAAAGCAAAACAAATAAAAAACAGTTCACACAAAAAG
Organism: Modiolus philippinarum; assembly: GCA_002080025.1. Lineage (NCBI taxonomy): Eukaryota > Metazoa > Mollusca > Bivalvia > Mytilida > Modiolidae > Modiolus > Modiolus philippinarum. The sequence goes on along the minus strand of MJUU01006771.1, from coordinate 31,624 downwards.
TCACAACTTCTTGTTCAGAGAAATATCTTAACCGATTTTAGACTAATATACCTACAAATCAAATGCATCGGGATAGAGATGTATATGTTGTCTGGATTTTGACATCTGTATAAAATTATCACCCCGCGAGCCAGAATATGAAGCATATAGGCAAGTGAGCGGCATGAACGAGCCCAAACTTCATATTCTGGCGAGCGGGATGATATTTTACAATGTTTCAGCTTTCAAAATTCAGATAAAGTAAAAATGGAATGGTAGGCCGCAATTAAAAGTAATTAAACTAAATGTACAAATAAAAAACAGCTAAAAATATCCAAAAAGGGTGGAAAGAAGAGTGTGCCCAGCGTTTCGGCCAGTACGGCCTTCTTCTGGGGGCAACCGGGACAGAAAAACAGATAGAGTTGAAGAGGATACGAGAGAAACCTACAAAATTTAGATAACTTGTTTATCGTCTTTTATTTCTTCTTCCTTTACAATATTTTTTTTTGTCAAATTATCCCCAGGTTGCGCAGAGAATGAGGTTCATTCCCTTTTTTATAAAATGAAACATATTTTGTACTTATTTTATGAATGCACAATATTTTTTATCGGCTACCTTATATTTCAAAACAACCACCTTTCGTTTGCCAAAAAGGGAAAACACTGTTTCGACTAACGTTATTAAATTTAGAAATGTTTTGTACGAACCCTGTTAAAAAAATCGAAATAAAGTCGGTTGTTCATTGTAGTACCTCTCCATTGTTTACATTCATTTTCTAGCTCCTAAGCACTTTTATGGCGTCACAATATAAACAAAATGGGCGCTCTGCTGAAGTTATCAGCGACCTAGTTTAGGTAGTTTTTCGAACGTCTCGTTTGTATTTTTGTGTATTGGTGACGATAATTGGTTGCAAAAATTGAAAGCAGAAAATGTAATAGATTCTTGTTCTAATTAAGATTTATTTCTTGTGCAACAGATAAAAAAGATATTGCTTGTCAAACGTTGGGAAAACTTCCTTGATAACTCAAGGTCTGTCGGGAATTGCGCGGACACGTCCCCTTTCTTTGTACTTCTATTGTTATGTCAACGGCAACGTAGCCGTAGCTTCATCGGTAGCATTCGAAGTACACGTCGCGTAAGATCAGCTGTGTTTTGTATTAATTCCTGCCACGGTCCTTACATTTGGTGCCGTTTGACCAATGTATAGTTTAGCAAATGTTCGATATTGCTACAGAAAGGCCGCAACTACTATGTTATTTAAATTGGAAGACAACGGGAAGTCGGAAGATATAGAACAGAATTATCTGCATTATCATCTTGCTGCAGTTCGATGGATTCATGACAAACTTGTAGAGGTAGACAACAAGATCGTGTTCGAGCTTGATATCGAAGAGATTGAAGAAGACATCATAAGTGCCACAGACTTTACATTAGAGTAAGGCGTTTGTGTACGAAATATAATTTCAAGTATGAATTGTTGCCAACCACAGACCAGCCTGTAGAATTTAAAGCCACCGTGTCCGTCTACATTGTTGAACATAACTCCTCGGACACGTACTCGTCAAATCTTGAATGCACTGATGATAATTATACAGAAGGAGCCGTGATTAGTGAAACAGCAAAAGCTTTGAACAGAACTTGTCCGCTTAAAATTGAAACTAGCAAAACCTGGACAAAGAAACGCAGAAAGCCCCGAATTTCTACAGTAAACAGAGGGACCAAGAGACCCATACTACAGATATGTGCAAGACTGAAAAGACAAAATAGAAAGTTGTTACAACCCATATCTTCAGGAAACACCCGTATTTGGAGTCATTCTATACTTCATTCCGTTCAAAGTCGCTACACACATTTCCTGCCAGTTTCACAAGGAGGATAGAACATTTTTTGTGATGTATACGGACAGCTTTTCCTTTGATAAACCAAGAAACTCTTAACGGACATTAATGAAGACATCGACTCAAACAAAGACAGCTAGTAACGCTTTAATTGTGAGGTTCAGATACGCTTAGTATCTCTCGTCAGTTTCTATTTTTGTATTGGAACATTTTTACGTAATTGTGTATTGCTCTTACTTTTGAGGCCCTGAGTATGTCGGAATTGCCCGGGACACAACGTCTCCTTTCTTTGTACTACTATTGTAACGTCAACGACAACGTAGCCGTAGCTACATCGGTAGCATTCGAAGTAAACGTCTCGTAAGATCAACTGTGTTTTGTATAGGGCCTGTAAGTCTCGTACAATTTTGGAACTTCCGGGATCAAAAATTGTACCCGCAAGTTACATTTTAAACAAAGATATTTGACGTTTTAAACAAAAAATTGAACGTCACAATCCTCTGACACCATTTTTCGGCGGGAAACGTTTTCGAACTGCATGTTTATCGTGGATTCTCGTGAGTCACATGACGAGACTTATGGACCCTATTATATGATGCAAGGAAAATTATGTCTACAGGATCTTTTAATTTCCGTTCATGGAGTACAAATTGTAACGAGTTAATGGACATGGCAAAACAAATGAAAGGACCGTGGCAGGAATTAATACAAAACACAGTTGATCTTACGAGACGTTTACTTCAAATGCTACCGATGTAGCTAAGGCTACGTTGCCGTTGACGTTACAATAAAAGTACAAAGAAAGGGGATGTCTTGTCCCGCGCAATTCCCGACAATGTCAACCTCTTGATAAGTTCGGGTCAACCAGATATGGCTTTTGCGGAAGTGTTCTGCAGGCTAAGATAGGCGCAAGGAAAGACGATAATCATGGTCATTCGGCACGATTACAATCTATGTTAAATAACAATTTTTCAACCTCCTGCATTTATGAATTAAAATGAACACTATATAAGATTTCAAAAGATCTCTTTTATCTATTTATTGAACCTGCATGACTATCTTCTTCAATAAGTTTTGCACATTGATAGGTAACGAAAAATCATATTCAAGGTCTAAATAATTTAAGACCAAATTTATTTTAAAATCTTTTATGTACAAAAAACAATTTGAAAGTCTGAATCATAGAGACTTTTGTGAAAAAGAATTATAAAAATAGACTGTTAACAGAATGTACTAAATACACTGACTTTTCACTTCGACAATACCCTTTTTGGAATTTTTAAACCAACTGACCTTTTTTGCATGTTTACTTCTTGTTTAGAATTAATCAACATCTGGCATAATTGTTAGCTTGGATATATACATGGGGTATATTCAAACTGAGCTTAGAATACACCCAATGTACCACATTACCCATTAGGCACGAAGTTCATTACCATAAAGTGAGGGTATCGGATAACAAAACTAATTTCTTTCCTTCAAATTCATCAAGAAACTGTTGTACATGTTAAGAATATGTATTTATAATTCAAAATAAACATTAGAGAAATTAAAAGCTTTTCTAACTGTTTGGTTGACTGGGCAGAAGATTTTTGTACACATGTCTGAGGGGGAAATTTTCCAGTTTTTTTTTTATTCAACTAGCTCAGACGAGATATAAATCATCGAAATGGGGTCTTATCTGCAACATTAATTAAAATTTTGAAATGCAGTTTTGTGTTTCACTCAAATTTTAAACATAAATTCTGTATCTGTCTAACGTTATTGCTTTTATGTCTAACGTCATTGTTTTCTGTGTTCTCGTTTTTTGCCCTGTCTTTGGACTTCGATTTTTGTGAATTTCACCCCCTTTGTTCCTTCTGTATTCTGCTGCAGTTGTTTCCTCAGTGGAAAGACTATTTCGATTATGACACATCTTAAAACTCTTCCTCAGTTGGTCAGATATTTTGTTAAAATATAATCAATCATAGTTGGTCACTGTCTTCAGTCGTATATATTCTGCTGTAGTATGTTTGTAGTTAATTAAACGTTACATTATTTATCGTATTTTCAGTGATATCGGGTAATTTATGATTATTTATATTATGATAATGAGAGGTTACTCCTTGAAACACATGTACAGCATAACACAATTTACTGTTTGTTATGCAACTTTGGTATTTTTGTAATTAATATTAAATATATAAGGCTTTCTGTTGTGTTAATCCACTCCCATGTTTACTCTAATGCTCGGTCTTATGAAGGAGCATGCCCAATTAAAACATTTTTAATCGTTTTTGAGGTATTTACATGTCTAAGTCTTATATTATTTATCTTTATGATTTTCCTCATCGATAAAGTTTTTCTAAATGTTAATGGTAATACATGCATTTTATAATTCGAAATAGATCTGTATAATCACGTCCTTTGTCAGTTAGTCACATCATAATTTTCTTATCATTCTTTACATTCTAAGTTGTATCCGGGATCTTGTGAAAGAACATGTGGAATATCTATTTCCCTAAACGATATTGGAGAACCAATCAAACATTTGATGCTATCTTTGTGACGATGCTTACAATGAATATAAATAGCTGCAGAATTCTGTAACGGCCCAAACCAGAATAGGAACTCTGTATTCTAAAAATAGGTTAGTTCAAACACGGAATAAGTAATTAAGTTAGGACCAGGATCAATTTTCAGTAAGGACCAGGAATAATATATAATATCCAAAGGAAAGGAACTGTATTTTAAATATCTTTAACCTGGTATTTACATACTTCAACAGTGTTTTTACATTAGTGTTTCTGTTTACATTGTATTATAATTCATGAGTTTTACACTGATATATAGAAGTAAAATGAAGATTATTATTAAAAATAAAAATTCTATTTATATGAAAGGTACACAGACATAAGTTAATGATATATTATCATGACTTTTGATATAATTAAATGTTCCAAAAAATAGATTTTTAATTATAAAAGTTTATTTAAGGAAAACAAAGCTATCAATGTAATAAAGCGGATAACAGGAAACATCTACAATGGCTGAAAATTACAGTCACATGCCACAATCTGCCAGGGAACTACACAGGAAAAACACAAATAAGACAAAGAACAAACGTAAACAACGATAGAAACTCGGGACAGCCGGACTTGGTACCGCCTCTAGCAAGAGCCAGCGGTAGGGTAAAACCGGTTTATGGGTACCCAAACCTCCCCTTTATCTGTCCCGTTTCCCTATAGTATAATAACCCAATACAGGTAGACTATTAACTCCATGACCACAATCTTGAAACGAGAGAAAATGACAATACGTAATTTTGAAAGATGAGTCAAGGAGTGCTCTCCGCTAAACTGCCGGCTAGCTCAAGGAGCCCAGTCTGCTAGTAAAAAACTGTCGCACTACGGAAAAACAATCAAACTCAAAACTTCCCGAAGGTTTTGGTCAACAATCATATATTTCAGTAGACATCTACAGTATCAGAAAGAGGCCAGTATGTGTATAAAATTTTCGGGTCACTATAGTATCTTGTCGATATTAATAGTTTTCTCGGGAAACTGAACTCCTGTAACTTTTTCATTGATTGAACTCTTGCAATTTTTCTACCTAAATAATTTGAAATAAAAATAAAAGAAGTATAAAAATTTCTCAGTTTTGGTCCGTTTTCCAAATTTGCGGAATTGAAATAGATGTCACTGGGAAAATGAATTTCAGTATTTTTAAATTGATAAGGACAGAGGATCTCGAAAAATTTGTTTGAGATTCGAAACATCAAGTTTATATCAGGTTAAATCACCATGGTAATCGTGAAATCATGTAAGTCTAAGCTTTGATTTTTTATAGCAAACAAAAAAATCATTTTCGATATCAAAACATTGAAATTAATTGTTGCAAATAACTAAGTACCGGATTTACTGTAAATTTAGTTATTGCATGTGGCAATTTCGACAACTTATGTGTCTTCAGTGCAGATATGATCTAAGCATTTGAAAGTCCATAAACTCAAAGATATTTTAAAAACTGATAGAAAACAAACACAATATGATCTTAATAGAGACCCAAAATAATCTAAGGACAGAGCTTTGTTCGAGATTAAATCCTTTAACCGATAAATATCCGATCTGTCACAAAAATGCTTTAAAAGAACGTATGGGTATTTGATATACATAAGATTATTTCATCACCTCCTCCATCACATTAAGAAATTTCTGATGATTAAATTGGTTTGGTAATGATTTTTCATCTTTCCAAAAATTCTAACCTGATCCCTGGAACCTGATTAACAAATATAATATTTTATCGTATTGAGACAACATTGTAATATTAAGATCTAAGACTCTCTACCCAGATAAGACAACATCAACATAAAAAGAAAGCCACGAAATCGTTTTAGTCCGACGTAACCAACAGTTATAACGAAATTTCCGCACAGAATTTTAAGGAGTCTAAATCAAAAGGGCAAACAGACACAGGGATAATAACATTAAGTCACCAATTTCATATGTTTTATAAACAATTATGTAATATCTGTATTTAAACTTTGATCTTGATACAGTAAATCATCGGAACATTTCTTTATTGGTCATTTGCAGATCGAAAAAAGTTAATAATGCAATCAAAATCCCTCATCGTCATGTTGATTTGTTTTTCTTTGTTTGGTGAATATTATGCAGACTATACACCGGAACAAGTTCGGAAAGGAATTGAAACGGCAAAAAATATTCTTGGAGTTGTCCGAAAAAGTAAGTATTTGAAAATACTTTCGCTGCATGGATAGACTAAGTCGCAGATATATATCATTTAAAACAATAATTCTAAGCATTTTATATGATATTGGGTAACCTTGAAATTATTGCATAGCGACATAACATTTCACTTAAAAACAACCAGAAGTAGGAGTACAGAAAATTTCTATAACGCACTAGTGTAAATATGACTTAAAGTTCATGGTGTTCTTGACAACAAATTTACCTTAACCGCAATTGTAGCTTTGCGATACAATAAAAGGGTTATTCCTTAGATATTGGAGAATACTATTCCTCGTAGAATATATATATATAACATTCGCAAGCTCGTGCAATATGAAATTCTATTTGGGACAATATTCCCCTATATTAATGAAATAAAACTTTATAATTTGCAATAGCGTATACAAAATACTAAAATAAGCAAGTTGCATAATAAATAGCAAATTTCGTTATGCTGTACACGTGTTTTAAGGAGCGGTGGTTTAAAAATACTAAGTGCAATCGTTTTGTCTTTCATCCTGTGTTAGAATACTATCTGGTTATCTTTTTCACTAATAGAAGAAATACAAATGAGCATGTGAGGTTTTTCACTGTGTTGAATACCGTACGGTGATCCCTAGATGCTTTGTTTTTGGGTCGTTTTAACATGGAGATGTGATGTTGTCTCCTTGACATTTGCCACATTTTCTTTCTTTTCTTAGTGAGGAAAAAGGTACTATATTGTAACCCATATATGATGATACCAATAGCCGAAAAAATATGCACATACATCTACATTGCAATGTATTCAAAATCTTCTGCATGCTTACCATTCCGAGGTACCCGATGTCACTCTTGGTTTCATTGGAGTAGGTGCCTTTGTTTTGAATGATACGTTTATATTTCTGCGTTTTGTAGCTGTCTAATGTCATTGTTGTTCTATGTTCTCATTTAAGCCATGCTTTTTATTTCATTTTTTATTTTTTTATTTATTTTTTCTTTTTGGTATTTTTTTCTCGTAGAAAAATTTATTTTATTTGACACATATTAAGTCCAAGGTCATTTCATATCCCACTTCTGGTCTTAGAAGAAGCATCAATTAAAGCTTACCACCTCATTTTCCAACAATTTAACTACTTCTAGCATTTATAAGTGATGCCTTTGCAACAAGATATATTTAGTTGTAAAAGCAAACCTTGGTATTAGATCTGTATGAAAAAAAGCCATTGAAAAATAACAAATTCTCGTAATCAAAAGTGCCAATACTCAGTCTGGCTTTATTTCACATCAAAATACTGAGCCTATATATTGATATATCTTTGTATACATTCTAAAAGTAACGACACTTTTGAGTCGTATTGCAAAACTGTAAAGGTTCATCCATCCAAATTAATTAATCAATAGCTATATAAATAGCAGGATATTTAAACGTTTCTGGTTGGGAGTATCAAAATTAGTTTCTGAACATTTTGTGAATCCAACTTAACATAGCACCTAGTTTCGTTGATTTTTTTTCCCGATATACTAGGAAAAAGAAGGGAAACGGAGAAGGTTTCAAAGAGACAACGACCCAAAGGGGAGTAATAACAACTCAAAACCACCATAAGGTCTTCAATGAAAGGTGAGGAAACCACTAGTATATCCCCACCCGCTCCGACTTTCATTATTCGTCATATTTCAGCTTTTATAGGTTGAAAATATTCGAACTTCGACGTCACAATGTTTACTCCCACTTTGAGCAGTTTGGTAGAAACTTGTCAAGATTGGTAAAATATCAAAACGATAAATCATATTTTGTCTCAAATTTGATATTTTACGATAACGATACACTTAAGCTCGATACATTAATCATCTTGTTCCTATAATATGGCTAGCTGCAAGTGACATTATATCATAGAGAATATTCATTATGCATAGAAATAAGCAGTATACTATGCAGACACTTTAGTTGATAAAGGAAATTAGCAAATCGGTCATTAAACTATACAAATACTGTGTTGCTTGTCTGCTGAACATGTAGTTCGGTGTTTTCATCACTGATATCCATTAATTGTATACAAAATTAGCAATGAAGGGTTGTGGAGTAAATGCACACGAGACAAAGTCTCTGCAAATACATAAAAGAACCAATTATTAGAGGCATTCAACAATTAGCTTTGTTCATACCTCATAGTAAGTTTAAAACATTTCTAATTAATATGCATCTTATGTATTTTTATTTTAAGGACGTGCAGCTGAGGTTCAGAGTGACTTTATAGATGACCTTTGCAGTGGCAGTGATGCACTCGATGCGTGTGCTCAATATCCGATTTGTGAGGGTGCTAAATTTTCTTGCGCTGTAAAAAGCATCACCAATGTTTTGAAAGACATCGATGTTGTAAAAGAAACCGGCAAACATATTTTTGACCTTTTTGGTTAGACTAATTGATATGTAGATATTAAAATTATATAGCTTACACTTTCGTTTTATTTCAAGGCAACAACTATGTTTCACACTTTGAAAAATTCTACAGTACATTACAAGCTAAACGATAAGTACATGTACAATTCCTTTCTAGAAGTGCATGATAAACATAACAAAATCATGAATGAAGGATAATAACAAAATATCGAACCAAAAAAATTGTAAAAAATAGAAATTCAAACAGCGAAAAATCAAATAGGTGCAACACCACAGGAAAAATTGTCAACTGCAATGATCCTGACTTGGTACAGGTATTTAAAGAAATGATTTGTTTTTTTTATTCATACCAGAACTACCATTCTATTGCGCTAGTGTCTAGTACCAACTGAACATTTAAAAGGACGGAAGAATGTCTTTTTTTTTCAAATAACCTCAAATAAACAAAAAAAAAAACATCACCTTAAAGATGATATCACGAAACAATGACCTTTGAATGAGTTGACGTCAAATTAAAGACGCCACTTGAAGGATTGTTGCTCCATTCTTGTAAAAACCAGTTTCGTGCAAATGATTATCAATATTTATGTTTACCATTTGCATATTTTGTGGCCGGAAAGGGCATATAAAGAGTATAAAAATTTGTTTCCTATGAGGACATTCACTATAAAGAAGCCAGTGAAGACTTTTTAAACAACAAAATAACATCATCAATAACTCCAATATGTTTCCTCTGTTACAGTAACTTTGGTATTTAGTTATTTATATGAATAGTTTTGCTTGTATCAGTCAATTAATATTACCACTGAAAAAAAGTTGCTGCTGGCATTACTGTTTTCGAATTCTGAACGTTTTGTCCGACTGTGTTTGTCTGTCTGTCAAGTAGTTGCTGTACCACAAATTTATATTCCAAAAATAAGAGGGATGGCCACTCTCCACTGACATTTGTTCATCTTATTCAAAACTGCTCAACTGGTTCCTGATATGCAACATATTACAACAAAATCAATTCAAAGTATTTTCTTTCATGCAAATACAAATTTTAGACACTTATCTTGCCATCTAAATGCAAATTTGAAAGATTTTTGTTTTACTATTTTTGAGGATTTTTATTCAAATTTGTAATAAAGGACCTCTCGAAAATAAAATTAACTAATAGCCATATTGAGGGTCAAATATTTATACACTCTGAACCACAAACTGGTGCTGGTTCGCTGTGTCTATCGAGTAGTAATATCTTCCAAAACTGGCTTAAATTGATATGAAATAAAAACCGGTTTACCCCTTCATTGCATTTTAAAATGCCTGTACTAAGTGAGGACCATTGCGATGGAAGAATAAAGAATACAATGGACAAATAGTATGTGCCCAAAAACTTACAAAAAAGTTAGTTTTGGACAAGTATATTCAAGGAATGACTACTATTTCTGTGCAAAAGCATTAAAATGACAGCATGGATTAATAAAGATACCCGATAATCCTTGAAACACGTGTACAGCACAACCAAATAGACTGTTTGTTATGCAACTTTGGCATTGTGTATCTCAATTCTGTTTGCTCCTGACTCTGCTGACAATATCAGATTTCACCTATCATTTCTTCCAAAAGCTTAATATACTTGATGAATGACTACTTTATCTAAAAAAAATATTCAAACGACGGTATGGATTAATACAGATTTCGAGTTTCAATTCTATTCGTTCTTTCGCTTTTTCTGACTCGGTTGACAATATCAGATTCTTTCAAATGTCGCTTTGCAATGTAATTTTGACTTTTTTCGCTAGGATTCGTGTTAAGCTGCTTTCTACATTACACTCCTGGAGATACTATACTGCACTAAATATTATGAGCCAAGTACAGACGATAGGAACCAACAGCTCCAATTAGTGTTTTCCATAAATCAATGACTGTCAATGATAATGAAAAACAAATATTCAAGAAAAGAATAACCACTACATCTACTTCCTCTACAAAACAAATTAAATAAAATGTCTCACAATAATTGAATATTGTCTCAAAGGTATATATAATTTCTTCACAAAAATGACGAAAGACGTCGAACTACACATGCAAATTTTGTACAGATATGGTTCGTCTCAGAAAATATAATCAGTTTTTCATACAGATTTACTTCAAGGAGTTATGATTTTTCACCCTACCAAAAGGACCTTGTTGATTTTACGGGCTTCAACAAGACGTGCTTCCTTTCCGGAGCACCTGATAATAGAATACCGAAGTAACTGTTAATTTATTTTCTACATATGCGCATTTCGACAACTTATGTCTCATCAGTGCAGAGATCAAAACCAAATTATTTGAAAGTCCATTAACCGAAAAACATGTTAAAGCTGATAGAGAATAAATAACCAAAAGAATCTTAATAGAAAAGCCAAAAATCAGATAAGGACATAGCTATGCATGAGTGAGGTACTCCTTTGCTTAAAACAAAATTTGGTAAAATTTTGATATTGTAAGTATCAATACAATCGGGTTTCGGTTCAGGACCGAAGTACTGACTACTGGATTGGTGAATGCCCTCGGGGACTAACAGTCCACTAGCAGAGGCATCGACCCAGTGGTAATCTATACTACTAAAATAAGAATACGCTTTTTGTTAGCCAGGTTACTGCAAAAACATCAAATGCTACAACTAAGCTTCATATATCCAAATGTTGGGATGGCAGTGCCATTTTAAATTGCATTGGCATATATGGAATTGTGTCTGAACTTAACTAATTAACTTAATTAATTAATTACGGAATCGCGGTTATCGTCCAAAATTATACAGGCTTTATTGAATCGCAAACTGTCATTGGTTGGTACTGGCCAGATCATCCAATCAAACGTTCTGTACCATCCAACACTAGGGAACTCAACAGAATGAACATTTTCCGACACAGACAAAAATAAACAACACCATTTTAAATCTTTTAGCGCTGCAGTTGGTGTTTTACCATAGACATGTTGAGAGTGAATGGTGAAGATATACATACAACAAGAAGTGAGCAGCAGTAAAAAATCGGTCAGCCCAATCTTTAAGAAAGTAATTGTTTGTTTTGTTTTTTCTTAAAGTTTTTAAACTTACAATTGCTTCTGTTGACCGGGTGGCCTTTTCACATCAAGGATATTGGATCAATAGGCCGACACAGGTCAGTCATTACTTTTTTATTTTGACCTTTTTGTACAATAAATGACGAAAATATGTTCCTTTGGTTATACATGTAATTGGTTAATTGTTGAGACAAAATTATGTACTAGTTGTAGGATGTAGATGTGGGGATGACATGCATTTTCACGGTATGCATCAGTTTTTATTAGCACTTTGGATTATATATACTATGCAGGCTTGGGGCGAATTACATTGCAATGTAATGCATTATATTACAATTACATTTGGAAATTTAACATTATATTACAATTTCAATTACTTCAATTTTTGAAAGTAATGCATTATATTACAATTACTTTACAAAAGTAATGCATTAAATTACACATTACATTTCTCAAATTTTATCAAGAAAAGAATGGTAAATCATGCATTTGCAATTTATTTACAGTGATTACTGTGAACATGTTTATCAAGAAGGAAAAAGACCAAATTCAATCAACTGATAGTATTGCTTCACTTGAAAATGATGTAGATTCATTGAAAAAATACAAGTGAAAAGATTCATCCTCCTAGTTGAAATTTCTGTACTTGTGTATTTCGATGCATTTATTTTTTTATTAAATACTGCATTATCTCTTTTAGTTTGTATATGTAGTTTATATTTTTCCTCTTTTTTCACAATTTTTCTGGGACAATTTTTAAATTTACAATTTTAAATTAAGCCCTAAAGGTTGGGGAGATAAATGTGGGCTTATTTAACCTTCACTGCAGACCTGGGGTAATTGAAAAATGTAATTGTAATTGACTGTAATTAATTACATTTTCTGATGTAATTGAATGTAATGTGTAATTGAGAGAAAATTCAATTACATGTAATTGTAATTTAATTAATTACAGGGCTCAAAAACCATGTAATTACAATTACTTTTTCAATTACTTTTCAATTACTTGTGACCAAGTTTGATTTACATGTAATTTTAAATTTCTGTGTATAAATTCAAAGACTTTTATTTAAGTTAACATCTTAAGGCAAAAGATAGAAAAAATGATCTCAATACTTTTGCAATATTTCTACTTACATTATCACCTTTTTTAAAATAATAGTAATATATATATGTATTTACAAATGACAATTTTAATTTACTAAATCTAAGGACTATCCTATATTTGGATGTATAGTCAAAAATTTAAATTTAAAACACATGCTACATATACATCAGAAAAGGGGTTAATTTTGTTTGTCAAACATTATTTTTGTGTTTTGTAGGATTGGGTAGTTATGTTTTTAAGAATATATTTTCCACTTGAATTCCACAAAATCAATGTGGGGATTTTAGGGCAAAATGCAAATATCAACAATTGTATCAATCACATCCAACTCTGTTACTCATATGAGGGTTTGATAAATAGTTGGCTCAATATAAGTGATGATCTGAAGGTGTTGAGAACATGAAGATTTGAATTTTAGGTAAATTGTTGAAACATTCCAATATATTGGAATTATTTTGTAGGAACACCACTTATTTTATTTCATAATTTTTTACCAATACTTATTTAATGCAAGGGTTGGTTTCACGCAATTTATTGTCTTAAACACATGTGACAATTTGAATTTATCTAACCAAATGTACTGGTATTTGTTCTCTTTTTTTAATACGACCGCAAAAATTTTGCGGTCGTATTATGTTATGGCGCAGTCGTCGGCGTCGGCGTCTGCGTCGGCGTCTGTGGCCAGCATAACTTTGTTTCTAGTGGACAGATCATCTTCAAATTTCAGTATGTGGTTTCTTGGCATAATGGCTATCCCGGGTTTTAATTTCGGGTTTATGGCCCCACCCGTTTCAGAAAAAGGGGTAAAATTGGGTATTTTTGTGTCTGTGGACAGCATAACTTTGGTTCCAGTGAACAGATCATTTTCAAATTTTAGTATGATGTTTCTTGGCACATGCTTTAGCCCGGGCTATAATTTTATGTTCCTGGCCCCGCCCGTTTTAGAAAAAGGGGCCAAAAGGGGTTAACTTGGTTGTTTTCACATATTTTACTGTAGAATCTTTATTATTTATCGGATTTTGATGGGGTTTCTTTCAGTAAACTCCTTAGAAAATTTCCAATCTGGATTATGCCAACGGATTTCACGTGGCATGTACCGTTCACGAGATAAATGGGGCCCAAAAGGGGCGAGTTTCAAAAATTTCATTTTTTTTATTTTTAGTCCGATTTTGATGCATTTTTTTCCAAAGGATTCCTACATATATGTAATGAAAAATTTTCATAGCGCTCTACTTTTAGATTTTTGGTAACTTGTTTCCTTACCCAGCTATGAGGGGCCGAAGGGGGCCAAAATCGTAAATTTACAGATAACCAAAAAATTTTATTTTTCATCGGATTTCGATGGGATTTTTTTCTTTGGATTCCTCTTGATGTAAGCTTTCAGTATTATGTCAACGGATTTGGCGTAGCTCTTACCGTTTCCAAGCTATGAGGGGCTGAAGGGGCCAAAATTGTAAATTTACAGATAACCTAAAATGTTTATTTCTTCAGATGTCGATGGGATTTTTTTCTTTGGATTCTACTTGATGTAAGCTTTCAGTAGTATGACAACAGATTAGGCGTAGCTGTTACCGTTTCGGAGCTATGAGGGGCTGAAAGGGGCCAAAATTGTAAAGTTACAGATAACCTAAAATTTTTATTTTTCATCGAATTTCGATGGGATTTTATTCTTTGTTTCCTCTTAATGTAAGCTTTCAGTTCTATGTCAGCGGATTTGGTGTAGCTCTTACCGTTTCCGAGCTATGAGGGGCCAAAGGGGGCCAAAATCGTAAATTTACAGATTACCTTAAATTTTTATTTTTCATCGCATTTCGATGGGTTTTTTTTTTCTTTTGATTCCTCTTTATATAAGCTTTCAGCATCATGTCAATGGATTGGGCTTAGCTCTAACCGTTTCTTAGCTATAGAGGGTCAAAGAGGAATCATAAGGAGTCATAAGGGCTAATTTTTATTTTCCCTAGTTTGTGTCCAGCTAATTACCCGGTCAATCTCCTTATTGGGTCCATCTCATTATTGTGTCAAGCTCTTTCCTATGTCCATACTCACTTTAAATTACACTTTTTCAAATTTCAGTGGACGACATGCTGCGGTCGTATCATGCTGCGCTCGGCGTAGCCCTTTATTTATATATATATAAATATTATTTTGATGCATATTCATTACCATTTTCATGCTCCTAAACGTCAAACATTTTTCAAATTATATATTACTATTCCACATATACACAGTCACTACACATGAGTTGTTGATATAAAGTGTAAGTTAATCAAGAGAAACATTATTTAATTCATTAATTGACATTTCCTGTCCTCAAAGGTAAATTACTACACATACATTGTATTTAAAGTGTAAAGGCTGTTCAAACATACTAATTTGTAGCAATTAAATTTTGCCTATCAAAACAAAATGTCACAAATTAAAGGTTTTAATTGATATAAAAACCAAATAATATATTTTGATACTAAGATAAAAACAACATCTCAAATTATGTTAATTTTCTTTCTTTTTTAAATAATAAAATGGATGAATATATATATATAACGGTTTAGTGTTTGAAAAATATCTGATTAATATGAAAAGTGTATTAACAACATAAACAATATTATGTGAAATTCGATATCTTTTAAATTTTGAAAAAAATTGATATCTGCTCAAAACCATAGAAATCACATGTAAGTTAGAATATTACGTTTTTTTTTCTTTTACCAAACATAGAATACAAAAAAAAACTGTTCATAGCTAAATCATCAAGAAATACATAAATACTTAATGATGAAAATGAAAACCAACAAAAAATCACATTAATGTTAATCACATTAATCACACAAAACTGTTATAGCTAAATCATCAAGAAATACATAAATACTTAATGATGAAAATGAAAACCAACAAAAAATCACATTAATGTTTTTTTTTTTTGAACATTAACTAAACAATTTTTCAGTTGGGACCAAAGAAAAGGGCAACTGACAGATGCAGTCATTTGATTGTTACCATGGTCTATAGTTTAGACCCCCAATTTTGAAAAGTGGATGGAAGTATAAGTTAGCAGACCCAAAATATCTGTTTTGCTGTAGATTTTACCTTTCATTAAAATTGCTGGTTGAAAATTGTCCATTGGTTTCGCCCTTTAAAGTTTGTATCATGCCATACATATCATACGTATATGAAGTGCCACAATGAAATGTAATTTGTAATTTAATTAATTACTTTCCTAAAGTAATTGTAATTTAATTAATTACAACAAAGAAAATGCTGTAATTGTAATTGTAATTTAATTGAGGTAATTTGGAATGTAATTGTAATTTAATTAATTACATTTCAAAGTAATTGACCCCAGGTCTGCTTCACTGTGTTTATCTCATGTGATCTTTTCAAAAATAAAAGAATGAACTTTATATGTAGTCTATGAGAGAAAAATTCAGTTCAGTTCCCTATATATATATATATATATATATATAAAGAGTCTGAGAAAACTACCAACTAGAAAACTTAATGGATATCGGATCGTCGATACAGGACAATGCAGCACAAACAAAATAATTACTGTGGTAGTATCGAGGATTTCAATAGAATGAAAATCCTCATCATTGAACAGAACGGCCAATGGAGTGATTCCCAACGTGAAGACCGAGAAAGATTTTGGATTAAAGAACTCCGGGTTCTACATCCTGACGGAGTAGATAGAAAACAATAGACATATAAAGTCAACTAACGGTGTATCTTTGAGTTCTTATTTATCTTATACTTAGCCATAGTTTTATGTATTTATTATAATTTTTTCATGTCTATAGTTAAGACTATCAATTTGTCTTAGTTAATTGAACTGTAAGATGTTTTCATTTCAAACTTGTATGTAAAAATATTTGACGTTATGTGTACACTTATAATTATAAAGCTACATGTTCTGTTTACCTGTGTGATAGAAAAATATTTTTGACATTCGATGTATTGTTGAGTTATGTAATCATCAATCGCAATTATATTTTAGCGTGTTTAAGACACTGATAGACACTGATGAAAGTCATTCGTTGGCTGAAAATTTTGTCGCATTATTTGTAACAACTTTTATATATTTTATCGATATCGTTGCACAATCTTCTATATATATATATATATATGAAAAATAATCTTTCGGAAATGTCAAAAAGTTGTAATTAAAAAATTAATAATAAATAATAAAACAAATCACAATGAATTCAACAAATGTCACATTTTCCTTTCTCCTACCGGTTTCACTGTTATATATATGTTACAGTACAAACTGGAATCCAGTAGGATCCGGAATCCTCCTAGTACAAATTGGAATTCTAATTTCTACTGGGACAAATTAGAATTCTGATTTGTACTGGATTTAATCATGTACAAATCGGAATTCCAATTTCTACTGGGACAAATTAGAATTCTGATTTGAACTAGATTTAATCCAGTATAAATTGGAATTCTAATTTCTCCTAGGAGAAATTGAGATATCCTAATTTATACTAGTAGGATTCTGGATCCTACTAACTTGAATCAAGAGAAACGGTGTTAGAGAAGTAAAAAAAAATTAATATTAACATGTCCATTCCACTGTTTTGGTGATCATTTAATCAAAAGATTAATTTAGAAAAAATAAGATTAATTGTCTAATTGTATAAAAGATATAGATGCTTTTCTTCGAACTCTTAAACCTTTGAGCATAGTTTAAACTTTTTATCACTAGTTCTCATAAGTTAATTTTAAATATGGAAGAGCACATCGAGGTATTTTACAAAAAAAATTAATAAATAAAAATTGGAATATGATTTTTTTTTAAAGATGAAATACTTAAAAATTATTTTTCTGATACTAATATTGTTGTTTAAAGGTCTCATGTTCATTTACTCCATATCCTTTCATAAAATATTTAAAGACAGTAGATCCTGTTACTCTACCTGAAATTTTACACATTGTCATGTTAAAAAATCGTTCTTTGAAAGATGGCAATATAACAGCCACAGTTTGTAATTACTCTAGCAAATACAATACTATGCCATGCCCTTGTCATAAATACAAAATTCCCTGTTCTGCCAAATGTCACAGACAGAGTTCAACAAATGGACAGTTCTAATAAAAGCATGTCATTTGTCTTTCTATTGTTTTAGTATTTAGTTTTTATAAATTAAAATGTTGTGAAAGCCATACTTCTTCTAACATAATCAAAAACTTTTTTCAGCTTTGATTGTCAGTGATATCCAGAATCCTCCTGAACAAAATATCCAGTATTATTCTGGATCATACTAGAATTTCAGTAGGATCCAGAATCCTACTAGTATAAATCAGGATATCTCAATTTCTCCTAGGAGAAATTGGAATTCCAATTTGTACTGCATTAAATCCAGTACAAACTGGAATTCTAATTTGTCCTGGAAGAAATTGGAATTCCAATTTGTACTGAATTAAATCCAGTACAAATCGGAATTCTAATTTGTCCCAGTAGAAATTAGAATTCCAAATTGTACTAGGAGGATTCCAGATCCTACTGGATTCCAATTTGTACTGTAACATATATATTCATGGTAAGTTTCTTATAACTGACACTTTTGACACTTTGATGAACACTATTTAAAGCCATAAATTCACTTGTCAAAGGAAAGGAATTAATTGAAATGTAAACTAATTTCACACAATCATTGATCTTTGAACTAATTATACTTTGATCACTGTAAGCTTGTGTTTGTTTAGTAAAATAAGGATTCCAAATTTTCAAAAATAGAATTGAAATTAAATGTTTTTCATGAGAAAAACAAAATATTGTTTTACTTTTTTTTAGTTTTACTTTTTTTAGATAAGTTGTAAAGCTGGCAGATATAAGAGAAAATCAATGTTCAAAATTTACAAAGTCCCAATACATTTCACTATAACAAATTTTTATAGTTGAAAAGCTTAACTCAAAGTTTTAAAGTAACAAAAGTAATGCTATGTAATGCCATGTAATACTTAAATTACAGGCATTTTTGAAATGTAATGCATTATATTACAATTACATGTAATGCTAAAAATGGGGCATTACTCATAACATGGCATTACAATTACAAATTAGCATTACCCCCTGCCTGATACTATGTATATCATGTTACGTCAAGGATGTTGGTAAAAAAAAGAAAATATAAAAGTCGATGAACGAAAAGTAAAAATTTGGCTGTCATGCACGAAACACAGTGAAATAAGGGCATTAATCAATCACGGAAACCCTGAAAATGAAAATCACGGTGCACATAATTAGCCCTTTACCGCCTACAATAAACATATACACTGTCAGTCACAAAGTACAGTGCACAATGGACCAGTTCAGACATTGAACGGCATTCTGGGATTGTGATTTTTCACGACGTCGCTGATTGGTCAAGACATATTTTACGAGCACGGAATTTCTGAATCGGTACATCATGTACAACGTCGATGTCAGAAGGTGTCATTGGAAATCAAATATTACCGAAATGCAAAAAAAAAAGCAAATTAGTCTTCAGTTAGCCAGCTTTTGTCAAACTGACGCAAATGTAAAGTCGGTTCTCTTGAATTTTGTTTTTGATCAAGAATTTTTAACTTTCATGAAGATTGATGAATTTTATTTCAACAGATTATTGTAAGATATATTTTCTTTTTAATTATATTATAAAGCACTTATGGTCTTTTGTATCGCTTGATATTGGTTTAAATAGACCTCTACAAAAGACCATAATTCTATAATACAAGTATCACATGAACGTCAAACATTTTTCACGATATCAAAAACTATTATATGAAATAGTTTTCAATCACGTTTTGCAACCTTGTTTATTTTGAAAATGATTTCAGTTAATATAGCAGTGTCTAAAATTTCTATATTGCTCCATTCTGAGTAAGGGAGCCATTTGTAACCCTCATCCACGGGTTTCTACTAGTAAATAATAAAATACCGAAATACTGATGTGATTCTAAGTCTTAATACGAGTTCACACTTAAGTTGCCTTAGTTTTTGAATAATATGTTTCTATTTTCGTGTTTTTGTTTGTGACTTTGTCGTGTCTTGATTCTAGTCATTTATTTTTTTTAATTTTGTAATAAACAAATCAGATCCTTTGATCCCCCTGTATTCTACTGTTCTTTTTAACGCCTCATGTTTCTTCAGTTCAAATAAATCTAACCTAACAGGACTGAAGAGTAACCCACAAACAAAGTAAATTGCAGTCTACATGATAGATACATGTAAGTTTTATAAAACTGAACAAAATGTTAATGTGACTAGTATGACTAGATAGGTCTTTACCAATGTTGCGTCAGAATGTTATCAATATTGATTCACAAGGAAAACCAACATTCTAAGCTTGATATATACATTTATAGACTCTCTAACATGAAATAAATTTTTGACATTTGACCTTGACGTCAAGTCTACCTGAACATTTTTTGTATGAATAATTGTTTGTATCTTCAATGGTATTTGAGCAATAGGCAAAAAACCCCAAATTTAGACATCAAAAATCAGTTTTTCGTCCATAGGCCCAAAAAGGTTGGTCCCAAGATTTTGAACACATAAACCAATTGTAGGTCTAAACAAGACACATTTTCTCCATTACATTTCATCAGCTATCTGTTACTTTTTCCGAGTTTATCCGCTAAAAAGTCTGAGAGGTCAAAATAAAGGTCGCCGATGACCTTTGACCTTGACCTTTTCAAATAGCCCCCGGGGAACCAAGAACAATGGTGTAGGGCTCATGTCTCTATCACTTTCGGTTTGGGAGAAATTCATTGTTAAAGAAGCATCAAATTTTACAAGGGGCATTACTCCGAAATGGTCAATCGGACAATTTCGGACCAAAATGTAACATTTTTGTCATGACCTAACAGACATTTTCCTAATTACACTTCATCAGCTATCTTTCATGGTTTCCGAGTTCATCTGTAAACAAGGTTTACCATGTTTGGTGATGTAACTCTGTCGAGTTTACAGGGTCAGTCTGGTCAAGCTCGGCCATTTCTGATTAATGGTACCAAGTTTCAAAGTGATATCTTTTGAGACTTTTTTGCAAATGTTGGAAGAAAAAGAAAAGAAAAAAAATATAATCAGAAGAAATACAAGAAGGTCTTTCCACCGAAGTGGGAAAGACCTTAATTAAGGAAATTATCAATTTTCACCATGAAGTATTCATACATTCGTGTTGCTGTGAATTGCCGTGATTTTGGATTTATGATTTTAGAATTTCCCCTTTCCTCGTTCTTGCTTCGGTATTCGTTTGCCGATGTATTTGTTTATTTCACAAAGCAATAATATCCTTTGTACTTTGTATACCATGCCTAACAAGAGGAAGTTGTTACCTAAAACAAGAAGGTTGTCATAATCTATTTTCATTAAAGGAGTTTGAGTATTTTGAGGCAGGTTAGTTAATATTTTTCTTTATACACTAATTAATGAGATAATTATTGACTTAAAGAGTTTTTCTGATGGAATGTATTAATATGTTTTGTATCCATCTTAGATATCGAATATTGTAAAGGATGTAAATTATTAGTCTAATTTAGAAAAAGATGCAAAATATATGCAGCACGTTGAAATTTACATAACCTGCAAATATTAAGCATTAAAATTTTCCATTCTGAATGTAATGTGTTTTTCTTATCATTTTGTATCATTGTATCATTTGTATCATTCTGTAAAAATGTTGACATTTTAGTACGAAATCGTGTCAAAATACAATCAACGGCAACTTTCGTCAGAAAATGTTTTCCTAAACTTAAGCTGATTTTGTCCTTTCGTTTTAAACTAATTGGTTATTTGCTCTCTGTCAGCCCATGCACATCTTCCGGTTATTGGTCTTCCAAATGTAGTGATATAAACTTCACACGAAGTTATCGAAATTGCCATCCGTTAAAACTAAATGTACATTAACTTCGGTATCTTTTTGTTTATTACTAATGAGTTGATGCCTCTACTGGTGGACAGTTAGTATTTGGGGGTATTCACCAGCTAGGCGGTGCAGTACTTTGGTGTGGGTCCGAAAAACTGACAGTATTTTCTCAAATACTGAAAAGACATAAGTTGTTGAAATGGAATTCTGCGATAACAAAAATTAATGTAAGTTCGAAGTTTATTCATTTAAAACTACTGGAGGGATAACTCCGCAATGAGAATGCAAGATCCGGATGGTATTCACCGTGCAAGTAGTTAACAACGTTGGCGATGGCCCGTAAGACCGATTTTCCTTGCAAACTTCCAACATGTAAATTTCAAAAGAAGAACTGTTTGAACTAGGAATTCTCTAACATGTTGTAAGTGCTACCCTTAGCTTTTTTTAGCTTTTCGTTGATATATCGCTGGTTATACTTATTCACTGTCTTGTAACCTGTACGGCAATTTTTGTTGAGTCATAATAAGATGGCGGATCATTCGAGCCCGATTAGATATATATATATATATATATATATATATATATACACCTCATTTTTTCTCCTTTTCACTCACTTGATCTCGTTTTGCGTGAAGTTGTGTTAAAGCACAGAACCCAAATATAATGGGGATTCTCCACACCAAGCGTCATGGACCAACGTTCACATATAAACTTGTATTTTATGTCCAAAATGAGAGTCCGAAGTGCTTTGAAAAATCGAAGCGAAATTATGATGTTTGATTGAACTTTACATCTAGTAAATCCACTTTTCTCAACAAAAGTGGATGTTTATAGCCTATTTTTTTACCAAACATTTCGATCAGCATACTCAGAAACTATATATCATTTTACTTGTGAATGCCTGTAAAACGATTTGTCAAAAAACTGCGGTGTACGGTCGTGTCACCACCAAATGTTTACATTTTTTCCCTCGATTACGGTTGAGTTATTGTACGGTCACGGCTAGTCCAAATTCACAAACTTCGTAAGAAGTGTGCATGCAGTTGAGTCATTTGCAATTGGTCAATGTTATTGTTGCATATCAGTAGATTCGATGGAAACCTGTCATTATCTCAACAGTTTAAAGACCGACCTTTAAATGAACTTGAAAGGAAAGTTTGTTTGTATTTTCTAAAAATATATTTTAAGTAATCCTGAATTTTCAGAAAAAAGGCACAATGCGTTCAAAAGTTTCGCTGATGGCGAATAAAATATTTTCATACTAGAACAGGACACCAAACCCCCCTTTTTTAACTACTGTTTGTCACATTAGACATTAGACATTAGATACCGATTGTAATGTATTTAAGATCATAAAGTCAGCACATGATCAACTTGTGGTTCAGCAAATCTATGTAGAATGTGAAACTAAATGTAAATGAATAGCAAAACATGTGACCCTAGTTTTAATTGTCAATTGTTTCATAATATACGAATAACTGACGAGTCCACCAAATTTTCCAGAAAATATTCGAAAAAAAGGTATTAAGTCCTTTTTATGACCTCTACCAGAGAAGTATAAAACATATCTCTGACTATACTAAGTCACTGCTAATGTAGGAAATTACACATTTTGCGACACTTACTGATCACACAATTTTTTTTTTTATTAAAATGCATACATTTCATTTTAGTAAAATATTACTTTGTAAATCAACAAATATTACATCACAAACATTAGACAGATTGCTGAACATTGCATTTGAAAACTGAATAACCAGAAAAGCATATCTATATTATGGTGAACTATATTATGCTTAGCTGAGAAATTTTAGAAAAAAAAATCCATTGAAGAAGATATCAATCTCTTCTCAATAATAGGAACAGAAGAAAGTCGTTGATGGACAAGAATTCGGCAACTGCCCTATCCTATCAGGAGTCTGTCAGGGTCCAGTACTGGACCAGGGCCTCTTCTTCATATATGTAGGACTTTAAAGTGCGATGGGGACACTAAAGTGCGATGGTCGCGCTAAAGTGCGATGGTCCACGCTAAAGTGCGATGGTATGATCTAGTTGTGGACGCTAAAGTGCGACGGTCTACGCTAAAATGCGATGGTCGAATCACAGAACAAGCTAATCACCCAATATTTTTTTTATATTTATTGTTATTTATGATTTTTAATAGGAATAAAAAGTAGTTTGTTAAATGCCGTACAATTTATATTATCGTTAACTTATAACAGAACGTAACGCTTTCTCGAATGTTCGATAAAACGTCAATTAAAAAAATGCAACATGACGCGAACTATTTTAGACGTCGACTTCTAAAGGCGTTCCGTGCGTATTTTAACATGGCTGAGGCTATATGCCAGACGAGAGTTTTTTGGGGAAGAGTGAAGATAAGAGAAACAAATGGTCTTTACTAAGAACATTGTTGGACAGACCTGGAAGATATAATAGACATTTTAAATTTAAATGCTGTGACCAAAATAATGATAAAAAATACACTAGAAAAACTGTGAGCAAAGCTCACTAATAAATACCTCCGCAACCCCATTTGATTCCAGAAATTCAAAATCAATCCAAACAAATTCTGAAATAGGAGGTGCTTAAGTGGTTCAGAAGGAGTACCAGATAAAAGATGGGTACCAACTTGTAATGTAATGGCAAAGTCCATGTTTTGCTATGGGAAAAATTCTGAAATAAGAGGTGCACGTCTATATTATATCACAAAGACTGTGTTAAAGTTTCATGAAAATCTATTCAGTGGTCGAGCACTGGAGTACCGGATAAGAGATGGGGTACCCACTTGTAATGTAATGGCTAAGTCCATGTTTGCTATGGGAAACCCCAAAAATCAATCAAATCAAATTCTAAAATAGGAGGTGCACATCTACAGTATGTCATAAAGACTGCGTTATAGGTTCATGAAACTATTTTCAGTGGTTCAGGAGGAGTAGCGGATAATAGATGGGTACCCTCAGGTGTAACGGACGGACGGAAAGACGGACGGAAGGACGGACAGACGGACGGACAACCCCATCACTATATACTCGCCACTTTTCAAGCGGGGTGTATAATAAAAGGAGCTACTCAATCTTCAGGGAACCAAGACAGGCTAGCGCTATCCATTACCTAACACTAGCAAACTCTAATCCTAACCTCTAACCTTGACCCTAACCTTAACCAAAGCCTAATGTGGTAGATGTAAAATAATTCGCCACTCTAAAGGATTGTGTTCCCTAAAGTAAGAGCAGGCCTTTATGTCGGAAGAGAGGGGGTTCAAGCGACTGGTTCCCTTTTTTCTGACAAATTTTAATTTTGTTTAAAATTTAGGATAATACTGACAGAAAATGGTAATAAATGGAAACCATTCTTTGTTCTGGAACCTCATTTGGACACCCTTTTTTATCCATGACTCAGTCCATCGGAGGGATAGAGTGTAGTATAGTATTTTGGATACCTTGTTTAAATGGGTTCATTTGTGGAACCATGGTGTTCCAGTGGTAAAAATCGCCTTCTTTTTTTTGAAAGTTCGTGCAGACTGATTGAGGCTAAATTTATATAAAATATTCTTGAAGGTCCGTTGTGAAAAGTCAAAATTAGCGAAGGACAGAGCTTTGCGCGAAGGTTAAACTCCATACAAGTAAACATTTTTCATTTAGAAACTGGAAGGTTCCAAAGAATAAAGTCGGCGTTTTGGTCAGCACCGAAGTACTGACTATTCAAATGGGGGACTAAGAATAACCCAACAGGGGCATCGGCCCAGTTGTAATAAATTACAAAATTCAAAAGTTACTGTAAATTTTAGTCTCTGCATATGGTCATTTCGACAACGTATGTATCAGCATTGCAGATCAAATAAAAGCATTTGGAAGACAATAAACTGAAGTGTGTGTAAAAGCTGATAGGTCTACATGCCATCATATTCAAGCTCTCCGTATCCATTTATCTTCTTCATCGAGAAGCCATGGTAGTAAAGGAACATAATGGCTGCATTAATTTGGTTGGCCAGTACTTCAATATGGTACAGCCCTTTACATAAACAGCGATCTCAAAGTTAGTGAAGACCATCACATTTCACTGGGGTAAATGTGATATCGGTAACTGCAGTTACCGACATCCCAAAATGGCGGACAATGTTTCGGCTAAAAATTATTATTGTTGATTTTGTTAAAATAGCGATTTGTTCAGTTACATTTCATGTCTTATTTGAATAACTAGTAAATTTGGAACTAAATTGCCATAGTACTCTTTGCATAAGTTAATCGCTTGATAAGGAATTTAGCTCTATAAAATATCGCGGTGATGTCGGTAACTGAAGAAAATGAATAACTGTTGATATCCGTAACTGGAAGGTAGGGATATCCGTAACTGGTGTGGAAAACGATTTAGGACTGGAGAGATTACTTCAAATGTCACTAAATACAAAAAGAAAATAATGTGAAATAGTGGTTCTAGTAAGCTCTAAACAATCAAATATGGTGAATGGAGAGAGCAAATGTCGAAAAGACAGTAAATGAGGAAAATAAAAGAGATAATACGGCGACTGAAAATACATTTCTACGTTTTTGATTTAACATGCAATGCTTCGATATCAATTGATTTTGAAAAAAAATATATATATATATACCTGTCGATTTTTCTCAAAATATGCATATAATAACTTTTTTTATTAAATGTTCAGTACATACTCGTGTATGTATTGCCTAGATATATCAATAAAATTCTTCAATATTTCGATATTGTTTGACAACGAATCGTGAGACTTGAATAGCGGTATGCTACTCTAACACTGTCTTGTGTGCTCTAAAGGTCTTAGTGTGATTCGTGAAAAACAATGTAGAAAGCGTGAAAATTT
>MJUU01006770.1:16903-33887 GCA_002080025.1 Modiolus philippinarum | reverse complement strand
AATAAATATAATAATAAAAGTAATAATAAATACAAAAAATATAATAAAAAATAATAAATAAAATAAATAATAATGAAGAAAATAAAATAAATAAATAAATAATGAAAAATAATAAATAAATATTGTAAATATTGTTAAAAATAAATTATAGATAAAATAAATAATAAATTGAAAATATAAATATATTAAATAATATAAAATAATAAATAAGTAGATAAAATGAACTAATAACAATATTGTAATAAATAATAAAATAACATAATAAATAAATTAAAAATAAATTATAGATAAAATAAATATAATAAATAAATAAAAAAAATAAACAAACAAATAAAAACATAAAAGTTGCCATAGCAACTTAGGTTAGAGTAACATAAAAGAGAGATCAAAACATCAACAAAAATTAACAAACAAAGAAAAAATAAAAGTTGCCATAGCAACTTAGATTAGGGTTAGAGGTTGGATAAAGGAAGAATAGTATTGAATAAAAGCAGAAGTAATTATAAAAAGGGATACAAAAAGAATTACAAGAAAGGATAGTTAGAGTTAGTCATGAACAAAAGACAACAAAATCAAGAAAAGTGTGTATAAGGACTTAAGAAACACAACATATATAATACATAATGTCTAGGGTTAGAGTGGAAACTTAGAACAAAAGGTTAAAGTATGACTTAGAGAACATGACATATAAAACACAATGACCAGGGTCAGAATAAAGGTTAAGGTTAGGTGGGTTAGGGTAAGCCATGAACATATACAACATTACTTAAAAAAAAAAGAGGATAAGTGTGAGGTGAAAGGTTGGGGTTAGGGTTCGCATGAGATCAAAGATAAGACCAAAAAAGGACTTTTAATTGAGATAGGGCGAGACTAATAAAAGAATCGAATCCTGAATTCGGTAGGGCGAGACTAATAAAAGAACCTTGAATGGAGATAGGGCGAGACCAATATTTGCCAATGACAGGCATGACCAATGGCAATGGACAAGTGAGACCAAAGCTTAAGGTAAGACATAGATGTTGAGAAACCAAAGGTCAGCGACATACTAAAAATGGCAGATTCATTACACTTCTCTGTTCCGGAACGGAAACGATCTCCGGAACTGGAGTCTGAAGGGAAAAATCAAAGACCTTTAACATAGGGCCTATGGGTCTCAAGTGCCGCTATATACTACTTATATAAACAATATGAAGAAGTAAATTATAGATGACATAATGATAAGGGAATAATACAATATTATATTATCATGATTATAATAATTCTTTCCTTATTTCAAGGCATTCTATTCTTTATTTGCTGATCAGTTTTAGGTAATGTTCTGACTTGTGATTAAACATTTTTAAAGTTTTTATTCTTATGCATATTAAGAAAATTTATATTTTGAAACAGTGTTAAGCGCTTTATTTGGTATAAAGATAAGTAAAAGATAAACATGGATGATAAAAGTAAAAGATAAACATGGATGATAAAAGTAAAAGATAAACATAGGATGATAAAAGTAAAGTCTTGAGTCAAAAGTATTCATAATATTTGTATCTTCTAGTGCATTTCATATTAAAATGTCTTCATTAAAAAACTCTGTAGAGCTTATTTCTTGGCCAATTTTTATAGAAATTGTTCCATTAAAAAGAGCTCAGCAATAAGTCTTCCTATAATTACCATATAATTTTTGGTGTTGAGGCTTGCTCATTGTCACGATTTAAATACAATTTGAAATTCTGACTTCACAATTTGCTTTAGTTATAGTAAATTTTGACGTCAAAATTTTATACTTGTGTTAATATCATGACAATTAGAAAACTTCAACACCAAAAATTATATGAAAATTATAAGAAGAAACAGAATGTCAAGCTTTTTAATGGTATAACTTTAAAGAAAATCGGACCAAAAATAAGCTCTACAGAATTTTTTCAGTTTTAATAAGAAATGAACTGGAAAATTTCAAAATTATGAATACTTTTGACCCAAGACTGTAGCCTTGTAAATGACATATAATTTTGTCTAAGTCCAGAGCTACTAGTACTCCTTGTAGGGCCTAAAAAATTGTGAGTTTAGGGTAATCCGACCCTACCTAAAATGTTATGCCTATTTCACAACAAGCACTGTTAAAGTCAGAAATGTTCCTCCATTACTATAATGTAAACAAAAAAAAAAAAAAATTCTACCTACATTTACCCGAATTAACTTTGAAAACCATGTTACCCTAAACACACAATTTATTTTTTTAGGCCTAAAATAAATGTATTATTGTAATCATGACCAATTCCCCAAAATGAATGTACTGTCTGTCAGTTTGCTTGTGTTCCAATTTGTACTTTTGACCTAACCTCAATTTAACGGTCTAGAGATCTAGAACAAGATTAATTTTTATGCCCGCCAACGAATGTGGAACCGGCATATAGTGTTACCCTTGTCCGTCCTTCCATCCGTCTGTACGTCTGGTTAAGTTTCGCGTTTAAGTCCATTTCTCGGAAACTGTAAAAGAGGTAGAACAATAATAATAGGTCAGTAGGTAGATCTATGATAGTACTACATAGTTCACTAGGTAGCTTGAGTCTTTGACCTATATTTCATGCTTGAGTGACTCTGGTTCAGTTTTATGTTTAAGTCAATTTCTCAACAACTATACATTATAGGACAATGCTATTTCATCAAATTAATTGCCTTGATGAGTAATACCCAAATTATTGACAATTAGGTAGCTTTGACCTATATTTAACGCTTCAGTGACTTTGGTTAAGTTTTGCGTTAAAGTCCATTTCTCAACAACTACACATACTAGTAATAGGACAATGATATTTCATCAAATTAATTGCCTTGATGAGTACTACCCAAATCAGTGACAATAAGGTGGCTGTGACCTACATTTTACGCTTCAGTGACTTTGGTTAAGTTTTGCGTTTAAGTCCATTTCTCAACAACTACACATTATACGACAATGATATTTCATCAAAGTAATTGCCTTGATAAGTACTACCCAAATCTGTGACAATAAGGTGGCTTTGACCTATATTTTACGCTTCAGTGACTTTGGTTAAGTTTTGTGTTTAAGTCCATTTCTCAACAACTACACATAATAGGACAATGATATTTCATCAAATTAATTGCCTTGATGAGTACTACCCAAATCAGTGACAATAAGGTTGCTTTGACCAGCATTTTACGCTTCAGTGACTTTGGTTAGGTTTTGCATTCAAGTCCATTTCTCGACAATTTCACATCATAGGACAATGATATTTCATCAAAGTAATTGCCTTGAAGAGTACTACCCAAATCATTGACAATAATGTGGCTTTGACCTAGATTTTACGCTTCAGTGAATTTGGTTTAGGTTTGCCTTTAAGTCCATTTCTCAACAACTACACATTATAGGACAATGATATTTCATCCACTTAATAGCCTTGATGAGTACTGCCCAAATTAATGACAATTAAGTGGCTTTGACCTACATTTTAATATGAGGTTATCCTTGGCGATAAATTTTTTGGCGGGGCATCCGTGTCTCACAGACACATTCTCTAGTTTTTTTTTATAGATTTTATTAGATTCGCAATAACTATGTGATAGGGCATAACAGTATTTAGTATGAAGGTTGCCCTTGAGTATAACATGACTGCTTGGCACATGATTTTTGACCTGGACCCCAAATTTTATTGTCTATTCATGACCATGTTTTTTCTCTTGATAGATGATCAGATTCTCTAGAACAATTAGTGTTAGGGTTATGATACTCAGTATATAGGTTGATCTGTCCAGTGTGAGTCATATGTTTACATTGTATCCTTGACCATGTTGACCTCAATTTCATGGTCTAGTGATCAGTTCAAACTTTTTGTATGAGATAAGTCTCTCTAGAACAGTAAGGACTATAATAAATTACATGTAGACCTTTGTAGTTTACTCCCTTATAAGTAGATTGATGTCTGCCATATAGCTTTGGACTTGACCTTAATTACATGCTCTAATGAGTATGTTACTTTTATGCAACCGTCAAGCTTGTATCAAAAGTTTCATTTCAACAAGATGTACTTTTACATCTCAAGCCTACTTCTGAACAACTGATTGCAGAAAAATACATTGATTAATGATAAGTCTGATTGGCAAGATATTCTAGTTTTTGGATATCCTAATGAACAGATAATAAAAAAGAAGGATATCATGTTTTTACAAGAAAAGGGAGGCAGTCATCACATATGTTAAATGTAACAGGACATGTTAATTTCCATTTTTTTATAGAATATTTAACTTTCACTTCACAAATCAATGCTATTTTCTTAAAAACTTAAGAGATCTCCTAAGTAAACTTTTGATTAAGTTAATTTTATCATTATTTACAAGTAAGTCAAATTAAAAAATAAAAAAAAACTTGAATTATGTCGGACGAACATGGAAATTTTTAAACTGGTGAATTTGAAAAATAATGGCACCAAGAGTGGGTAATACCCTTGTCCTTCCCTCCATCCTTCCGTCTGTCCGAAGTTTGTCACACTTTTCTCAGCTACTGGTGGGCCGATTTATTTCAATTTTGGTATTTGACTTTATATATAGGGGGAATGTGTCATCTGCCATATTGGCCGCCTCGTGATATCAACTTCCTGTGTTGTGGGCCTTAGCCATTCTTCCCTTTATTGAATTTAATGAAAATTTTCGTCTCACTTTTCTCGCCAAACACTGGGCCGATTTCTTTCAAATTTGGTATTTCACTTTATATATGGAGGGAAAGGGCTGTCTCCCATTTTGGTCACCTTTTGATATGAAGTTCCTGTTTTGCGGGACATAGCCATTTTCCCCTTTATTGAACATAGTGAGAATTTTCGTCGCACTTTTCTCAGCTACTGCTTTGATGATTTATTTCAAATTTTGTATTTGATTTTATATGTAGGGGGAATGCGTCATCTCCCATTTAGGTCAAATTATGATATCAACTTCCTGTTTGGCTGGACTTGTTTTGTCACACTTTTCTCGCTACTGCTGGGCCGATTGATTTCAAATTTGGTATTTGACTGTATAGATAGAAGGAATGCCTCATCTTTCATTTTGGTCACCTTATGATATCAACTTCCTGTTTGGTGGGACTTGGCCATTTTTCCCTTTTTAATGTGAAAAATGATACGAGAGGGGTATGCCTAGTACGACAGCGCGTGCAGGCTCATGTTCTCTTTGTTAAACTTATATTTGGAGTTTTTTAATCAAATGTTTTTTTTTATATCAGAATATGTCTCTTTGTTCATCAAATGTAACTGCCAAATATTACAGCAGTATCTTCAGAGAGTAAAAAATGATGTCCAAAAAAGTACTAAAAAACGTCAGAAGTGTAACACTTTTAGTGTGACATTTTAAAAGAGGAATGTTTTTCTTTGTTGGTTTATTAAAAGACAAATAGATATACCACTTAAATTCATATTCTACAGAAAACTGAGAGAGATAAGCTTACATTTCAAGTAGTCTTTCAATATTTTGTTGGAAGATAAAAGTCAGTACCAGCTATGATAAATAGACATGTCTGAAAAAAAATTGACCCATAAAATTTCAATGTGTTGCCAAAAAGTGGATCTATTTAAGTAGATATCACCTTTCTCATCATTTAACAGTCATCAATTGTTTCTGCGAGTATCAAGGATTAGATAAGGAGTACTGAGTAGGTTGAATTTTCATTCAAATAAATTTTACATAGGTTTGAAGAAGACTTCTTATGATTGTCAGGAGTGTAACACCATGGGTTTGAAACTCTATTATTTTAAGCAGCGGAACATGTATGATACAGAAAGTTGTATCACCACACTATGGTGATAAAAGAATGGCACGACGTTGCGCGTGTATCCATGTCAACAAAAGCAAAACGTCACGTCAAGCATCAAATAGTTCCTTGGTTAAAACATGAAAATAATGTAACGTCAAATGAATAATTTTTTTAGTATTTATTTCTTGTAGAATGTTAGATAAACAAATTATAAATAGAGATTTGATGGTACAACATTCTTGTATCAGGTCTTGTCGGTTGAATGATTCGCATCACTACTCGTTGCTGAAGCGACTCGTAGTGATACAGCTCATTCAACCAACTCTACCTGATACAAGATGTTGTACCATCACACTATATATATTATATATATAATGAATATTTATTCCTCGTTATATCCAAGAAACCCCTGACAGCTTGTGTCTTTTAGTACCAAATACATTTAATGTGACTATACACATGGAGATTTTCAATGCCATTTTAGGTATGTCATGTAGGTCAGGAGTGTAACATGCTTTTTAGCCATTATGTCTAGTTCTGTCATTTTCTTCATCTTTTTGGGAAAATTTTGAATCAAAATGGTGTAAAATTAATCTTCACAATAACTTGTATAATTTGTTCACAGTTTGTATTAAAAGTTTGGCAATAAAAGTATGTTCTGTCAGCAACAAGTAATGTCAGGAGTGAAACACCTGGTCAGGAATTTGACAAAACTTCTTATAGGGATGAGTATCGTCAATGAAATATTGTATCATGATATATCGATACAGGGAAAGCGTATCGTTATACATATCGATATGTATCGTCTTCTGATTTCTCAATTTGATTACATTTTTAAATCTTCTTCTTTTAACTATTTTATGTGATAAACATGATAAAATGGTAAAATATTCCTTAGTGAGACAAGAGTGCATTTTCGTGTAGCTAAATAAATTTGTTTGTCCTTTTTCTTACTTCCACACCAAGATCAGAAAATTT
Source organism: Modiolus philippinarum (assembly GCA_002080025.1). Lineage (NCBI taxonomy): Eukaryota > Metazoa > Mollusca > Bivalvia > Mytilida > Modiolidae > Modiolus > Modiolus philippinarum. The sequence continues at coordinate 27,169 of MJUU01006770.1, read as the reverse complement.
CGAGAACTTACGTGGTACTGATTCTGAAATTTTAGCAGAAATCAGAAAACGATACGTATTGATATAAAACAAAATATGTTGCGAAACAGCTCTAAAGGTCAATAACAAAATAGGTCGACCTTTTTATTGCTTCTATTCTTTTATTTTGCCATGTGTTTTTTTGTGCTTTAGGTCATATTTTAGATTTTAAATTCATCCCTTTTAACAGCTCACATGCTCGTTATTTTGTTATACGTATTGATACGCTGGAATCTGTATCAATATACCTAGTTTGTTGAAAAATATTGCGATATATCGATGTATCGTTACACCCCTTATTTCTTAACATGTAGTTATTTGCATAAACTTTGTAGCATTTTTCAATTTGAAAATAAAAAAAAAGGGATTTTGTGAAAAAAATAGTCCTTTTTCATCTAAGCAGAAGGGGAAAAAAATTATAAAAATCAACCATTACATAAAAAAATAATTCATTTGGAAGGTGAAAAAATGTTTTGTTTTCATTTTCCAATAATTCTACTAATTGTTAAAAATACAAATGCTGAAATATTTTGACCTAAATTAATGAATGCACAGGAGTCAGGAGACTGAGGAGTGTAACACAGTCTAGGTTTAATACAGTCAACACGATTAAACTGTGCCTTTGTAAATGGACAATTTTGAGTAATGTATGAATGCATTTAACCATGGAAAAATGAATTAAAAATAATTTTTACAGATGTTTCACTGTGGATGACAAACATGTCAGAAGTGTAACATTTTTGTCGAGCCTTCGACGATAGTCGAAAAAAGCGAGACTTAGATATGGTGATTTCGTCGGCGGGGTCCACAATTGTTTAAGTTTTTTCTTAGGTCTGTTTAACATCAACCACCTGTGCTAGCCTATTGCTATTTGGTATTCAGTTGCATTAGCATCAGTACAGCTCAGTTTCAGTGGCGTTTCATGTCTATGCCCCCGCAGTCATGCTCCACTGACTTCGAAATTGTGAATTGTTTTTTCAAATGTTTAACTTTTTTCTTGTGTCTGTTTAGCATCAACCACTCATAGTTGACCATTGATATTTGGTATGCAGTTACATTAGCATCAGTACAGCTCAGTTTCGGTGGCGTTTTATGTCTATGCCCCCGCAGTCATGCTCCACTGACTTTTTTTTGCACTTTTTATCAATGTTTAAGTTTTTTCTTGTGTCTGGTTACCATCAACCACTCATAGTTGCCCATTGATATTTGGTATGCAGTTGCATTAGCATCAGTACAGATCAGTTTCAGTGGCGTTTTATGTCTATGCCCCTGCAGTCATGCTCCACTGACTTTGAATTTTGCACTGATTATCAAATGTTAAGTTTTCTCTTGTGTCCGTTTAACATCAACCACTCATATATAGTAGCCCATTGATCTTTGGTATGCAGTTGCATTCATTGGATGTGGTTTGTTTCCATTGATTTATTCACTTTTTTACCCTTTTTGATTATCATGATTGTGATCAGTTTTGATCAGTGATACATTTGGTATCATGGATGCTGCTTAAGATCAATGTGCAAATTAAGGCGATGCATGGGAAAGGCGAGACATATTCTGTGTCCACAGTTTATTTATCTTATTACATGATTTTCAAAAGCCATTTTTGCCAAGAATACTCATCCATTTTGCCTAAAATTTGCTATGGCTCTCCTTCAGTGATCATCATCTGTATGCTTCATGCTTACAGTTAACTTGTCAAATAAAAACAAAAAGGGTTACTATAGGTAAAGTAGCTTTAAAATGACAACAAAATCCCAATTTTCAAGAAAAAACATAGTCCAGCAAAGTTGGTTTAGCAATTAAGCTCATAGGAAGCAGAGGTACACATGCATTTAATTTTGGAAACTTCCATTACCGTTCTGTAATGGGGTTGTTTGTAGCTAAACCAGGATTACTGGTCGACAAATCTGGTTTTCCTGCTAGGTTTTGGTTTAATTAGAGCAGGGAAAACCCACTTTACCGGCTGGTAAAGTAGGTTTAGCAATAAAAACTCATTGGAAGCGGAGGTTAACATGTATTAAATGTTGAAAACCTCCATTACCGGTCAGTAATTGGGGTTTTCTAAGCTAAACCAAGATTACCGATCCGATTAACCAGGTTTTTCTTGCGATAAACCCGGTTTACTTAAGTTTTGGTTAATTTCGCGTGCCATACATATGCGCATTTTGACAACTTATGTCTGATCAGTGCAGATTAATCTAAAACATTTGGAAGTCCATTAACTGAAAAATGTTTAAAAACTGACAGATCTAAATAGCAGTGAAGATCTCGGAAAGAAAGCAAGAAAAGTATTATTTGCCATAAAGTCCTATACTATGGGAAAAATCACATTTTCATCTTCTGCTCTAAAAAGGCTGAAGCAAATTGAACCAAACTTTAGAGGAGTGATGTACTTTAGGTCCTTAACAAAGATGGCACATTTGGTTCCGATCCGACGAAAAACATGGCCGCCAGCACGGAACATGGTTAAACATATAACCCTATGGGAAAATCACATTTTCATCTTCTGCTCTGAAAAGGCTGAAGCAAATTGAACCAAACTTTACAGGAATGATGTACTAAAGGTCCTTAACAGAGAATGCTCATTTGGTTCCGATCCGATGAAAAACATGGCGGCCAGCACAGAACATGGTTTAACATAGGACCCTATGGGAAAATCACATTTTCATCTACTCCTCTGAGACCACCGAAGCAAATTCAACCAAACTTTACAGAAATGATGTATGGAAGGTCTTTTACAAAGATTGCTCTTTTGTTCCGATCCGATAAAAACATGGCCGCCAGCGCGGAACTTAGGTTTCACATTGGAACCTATGGGAAAAGTAACATTTTCATCTTCTGCTCTCAAAAGGCTGAAGCAAATTGAACGAAACTTTACAGGAATGCTGTACTAAAGGTCCTCAATAAAGATTGCTCATTTCGTTCCAATCCGATTAAAAACATAGCGGCCAGCACAAAACATGGTTTAACATAGGACCCTATGGGAAAATCACATTTTCATCTACTCCTCTGAAATAACAGATGCAAATTCAATCAAACTTTACGGGAATGATGTATGGAAGGTCCTTTACAAAGGTTACTCATTTCATTCTGATCCAATAAAAAACATGGCCGCCAGTGTGGAACTTAGGTTTAACATTGGACCATATGAGAAAAATCACATTTTCATATTTTCCTTTGAAACTGCAGAAGCAAATTCAACCAAACTTTACAGGAAGAATGAATAGAAGGTCCTAAACAAAGATTGCTCATTTCGTTACAATCCGTTAGAGAACATGGCTGCCAGCACTTAACATAGTTTATCATTGGACCCTATGGGAAAATCACATTTTCATCTACTCTTCTGAAACCACTGGAGCAAATTCAACCTAACTTTAATTTACAGGAATGATGACTAAAGGTACTTTACAAAAATTGCACATTTCATTTCAATCCGACAAAAAACATTGCCTCAAGTGCAGAACATAGTTTAACATTGGAGCCCAGTATGAGAAAACCATCCTTTTCATCATCTTTTAATGGAAATTAAAGCAAATTATACTAAATGTATAGAAGGTCCTTTGCAAAAATTACTCATTTCAATAGGATAAGACAAAACACACGGGTGCTAATTGAGAACATACCTAAACACCCTACCCCATTGGTAAAAAACATGATCATTTTGGTCATGCATGGCATAGAAGCGTTTTGTCAGGTGAGCGATACAGGCTCAGTCTCTGAGCCTCTAGTTTTTCTTTGGATAACTTGTTCAAGCTCCTTGTTGTGTCCATATTATTACAGTTTCAAGCTTTTTACTGTATCCTCGTTCATTTTGAGTTACACTTGTTTAAATTTCAGTGTTCGACATGCTGCGGTCGTATCATGCTGCACTCAGCATAGCCCTTTATTGATGATTAGCGAAAAAAATGTAAAGTTTTATGTCCAATCGTGCTTTTATTTCATCATAGTAAACTATATAGCTCCTCTTGACTTTGCATGCAAGAAAACTATAGCCCTTGTGCAAGTAAACTTTTGCTCTACAGACAGAACCCTATCGCATCTACTGGAATTTTCAGCTGTAACGATATGATTTGTCTTGACAATGCTGTACATAGGTTGCTGAAAGACATGTTTTGTAAAAAGAACAGATGTTTTAATGATAAAATTATTGAATAAAATCATAGGTAACTAAAATTGTCAAATTTTACATTACTCTAATGTAAAGGTGGTGTGTAATCATAGTAATTCTTATAACTGATATAATTCAACTTTCTGTTCGAAAAAAATTGTATTTTTAACTAAATGCCACATTTTTCATCTAAATGATTGCTTATTTTTCCATAATATATCTGGAACACATAAATCAATTTGGAAGGGAATGCAAGTCAACCGAATTTCCTTTTCATATACTTTTACGATAGTGTGTAGGTAAAAGGTGGATATCCCTTTGCTATGTACATAGAACACACTCATCAAGTTTATACAGGCCTACAGGGTTACATGAGCATAGAAAGACATTGATTATTGTACATGTAGAAATAGGGGATGGCAATTGTCCAAAGCTTAATACAGAAAAAAATAGAGCTACCTTTCAAGTGTTATAATTATGGGGGATTGTCTATTAGGATGTAATTTTATTTTTATACTCAAAACATCAAATTTTCTGGATTTGGAGAAGCCATAATTAAGTACCTGGTTTAAAGCAAGGATATATTAGACAAAATTGTAATTATCATATGATATTTTACCAATATAGAACAAGGAATCAGATGAGGGGACCCTTAATGTCTTCATATATAAATCGCTATGAGCATCATCCTCAGATAAATGGAATGAAAATGATTTATTTGGAATTTTTGACAAGTCATTATGTGAAAAACTGAACTTTAATTTTTGATGGCAATGAAATTTTATGAAACAAATATTGCCTTACACAGGATAGATCTGTAAGTCTGATGTTCTGATCTAAGTGCCACCTTTGATAAAACAGAAAGGACTTTGACAGGAATCATACAGCTGATGATCGATGTTCCTATAGGAACACATGAGGATGGAACTTAACAAGATAACTTACTAAGGATAAGACAAACGATATTTTACTGAGGATAAGATCATTATCTAGATACATCTGGCACCTATAAACAATCAAGTCTAGTTATAAAACATATATCAAAAAATGAATATCTAAGGTATAATGAAGTAATAGAATGGTTCAATTATTAGGGCCCATAGGGAAAATATCGGGATGGCAAATGATTACTTCCATTGACTGTAGTTCAAGTAGAATCAAATGAGACAACATTAATACAACTCATCTGATAATCATAGTTTAGATATACACTCTTTAATTCCTATGCATTTGAAAACTAAGAATTATTTTTCATCATTAGAATAGCAAAAGGTTCACCAATACAGTGAACCCTCGTTATACATGTACAGTACAGCTCCCAGCATACACTGATAAATTCTGAGCATCAGGAAGGCTCAGCATTCAATGCTGAGGTTTTATTGGGGGTATGCTGATGTTTTATTGGGGGTCATAAAACATTGGCTGATGATCAGTTTTATTACCCTTTTTCTCTACAGGTGGTCAATTTGAATAAGCAATGTTGTCATTCTGATTTTCAGGTACATGTAGATTTACCTGTTTGAAAGTGGTAAAAACTATCTACCTGTGATTTTTTATTTTATGCAGTCAGTAAAATTTTAATAAATGTATAATATTAATCAATAGTCAATATAAAAAATGACTAAATAAATATATTTAATAAATTAAATTAAATTGTAAATTAAATCACAATTTTCAACTTGATTTTTTTTGTAAAATAAACAATATATGATATTTTTAAGGTGTTCATTTTAGTTCAAGTGTAAATACATGTACATGTATTTGGTTCACAATCAGAGAATAAAATGTTTTATTAGATTAATTAATTATTGCATGGATTTGTTCTCCACAAAATGATTAATAAATGTAATAGTTACAAATTATTTTCTTATTATGTACCAATTATTTCTGTGTATTCATGGAGATTAATTGATTGAAATATGTTGATGTGGATAATATAGGTTATTTCCCTGTTTCAGAATAATAATTAAACTGTAAAAGGAGTAATATTTGGTTCACAACCAGACAATAAAATGATTTATTACATTTATTAATCATGGCATGGCTATTTCATCCACATCATAATTAATACATGTAATACTAACACAATATTTTCTGATGATGAACCAAGGATGAAAGTCACAAAAAAATAAGCTCTAACATTTTAATGAACATATCACACATATCACAAATTCAAATCCTAATTGCATTTTAGGATAATTTCATATATTGAAGTCAATATGGGTATAAATGTTCTTGCAACAAACACAATACAAATGTATCATAAATGTTTATCAATGTTCTACAAAAAGCACTATATCATAATTATTCATTGTCCTTACAAAACAAGTATCTTCTAATTAATGGTTTTGGTCGGCGTATGCTTTGGTTGTGCTACCTCCGGAAAGAAGTGTGTAACATACTGTTTTAAGAACTGAATACGTTGAATTAAGTTCTGAAACAAGAACTGACCCTGAAATTCTGTGCGATGGTTGAATATGTTGAATTGTTGTCTAGGTTAACAAAAAGAGTTGGTGTTGGTTGTAGTTTTAAGACAGCTGATCTGCGTTGATGAGTGGGTCGAGTTTCTGGCATAGTCAGTGTTTTTTTTTTCTGCCAAATTTCGGTCCGTTTATAGGACCCAGTCCCAATGAGAATTCTTTTAAAATCATGCAGAATTCCCAAAAATCTTAACTCTACCCCCTAATTTTGATTCCCAAAAGGGTAGTTTACCGATAAAAATATTCCCAAACTAACCTAAAAAGGACCTTTCCCACATTGGTTAAAAAAACACTGATAGTGTTGTCACAAAATTCTGTAATTGCTGGTGAAGTAAATAGTGCTGTTGGTTGGAATGTGTGTGGTCTAGTTGGAGTTGACGGTGTTATATCCCATGGTCTGTGTAGTGGTATTTGTGCATGCCGTTTGCGGTTGCTTGTCAACAAGCTCTTGAACCAGATGAATAAGCTGTTCATTCTGTTGCACAAGTGTTGTTATAGTGAGTTCCTGTGCAAGTGATCTTTCATTTAGAGTGTTGACTTTGCTTTCTATTTGGCGTATTGAGTTTAAAAGCTGATTTCTTGGTAGATGAGACTCAGGTTGTTCAGTTGGTGACAATGGTGAACGGCTGCGAATTGGTGGATAAGTATGTGCTTGCAAATATACTGGAAGCTCAGGAGATGGTGTTATTTACCTGAAGTCATAAGGGTCTTCACTTGGATTTTCTGATGTAATGCCTTCTGCCCAGCCTATAACCTTGGCATCTGGTTTCTGATGTTTAGTAGCCAAGTCCATGACATGATTTTTTTACCCCTGAATATTGTTTATTTCTTTCAGCTGTTTAAAACATATTATAATTGTCATAAGTTAATTTAGTTGTATAAAACATTTCTATTAATTAATTAAGCATTATAACAAAAAACAAAAACAAAAACAAAAACAAAAACAAAAAAAAACCAAAAAAAATAGGAAAATGTGTTATCCATATATCATGTTTTATATATAATTTTAAATATATGTTAAGATATACTTTGAAATATAAATTATCAAATAAGAAAAATAAAATAAATGAAAACATGATGTATTAATGATTCACTTTTGCACTTTTTCAAATAAAAATCTTTTAATAAAATATAAAATATACATTTTTTTTTAAATCTTATCAGTCAGATTATTCATTCCTTTAATCTATTTGTTCTCTTTAATGCTTCTGGTAAACATGATATACATGTACTCATTAAAAAAATATCAATTATTTTTTTTTTAATATCTGATATGCACAAAGAATCAATTTAAAGATATATATATATATATATATATGATTTAATATAAAATCACACAAAATCAAAACCTTCCCATTTCCTGTTATAAATCTTCAGGTGAACTTTAATCTACCTGAAGATCCCTACCTGGGGCATACCTTGTACATGTAATCAACAGAACACCACTGACCATGCAAGAACATGTATTTTATGGCCCTGTTAATTGTACCTGGGGTAATAAAAAATCATCAGCTAAAATGCTGAGCCAGGCTCAGCATTCAGATTATACTGAGCATTCATCAGTGTATGCTGAAAGCTGTACTGTATATGTATACCCACCTTTGGGACCACAGAAAATTTTGCGATATGTGAGGATGGTGATATTTCAAGGGAATAAATAACAAAGAAACTATGTAATTGTTTTAAAATTGGACCTTAATAATGGTTGGTGAATGTGATTTTTATGTTTATAAGAGTAAGGTTTTTAATAAATATATATTAACTTCTAGAAAATAAGAAATATCATCTACATTTTTGTAATATGTATATTCACAGCGTAACGTATCAGCAGATATTGCGGGGGATGTTTTTGACAATTTTTGCATGGTTGTCTGGAGAAAAGGTAAGTTTACACATTATTCAAACGCAATAATGTAATAATGCTATATACCACGGAACCCAGCAATGAATAGGCTACACGATGGTCAACAGAATAAAGATTTACACACTACTGGTCGTGTACCAGTTATCGCCATTTTCTCATTGAGAATTTGTATTTGATCTTCCTAAACTCTGACTAAACTTTTAATGCGTTATATTGTAAAAATTAACCAAGTGATACATTAACAAATCATGTTCATTTTCAGGTTGATTGCACATGCGCAGTAGTATAGTCATTTTAAAAAGTGTGGGCTTTCTAGACAAATTTTGCTGTTGTGTGTACCAGTTATCGCCATCTTTAAAAATTTACATCAGCTTTTTTTCTAAGGGTTAAATGTGCACTTTTATCAAATGAAGTACTCCAGAAAGGGGGTGAACTAAAAGGGAATAAAGAATGAAAGGTAAGCCGATGCAAGCTTCAAACTTAAAGTAGCATGATTTTTATCAATGCCAAATTCGCTCTATTTTGTTCACGATGACAAGAAAAAAGAATACATTTACAGCCCGAAATCATCTTGATTTGACTATTTGAAGAAATAACAACATAGTCAGCATTTATTTCTACTAGAAAATATAGCTGACACCCCAAGTTCTCTTTTGCCACATCACATGTAAAAAATTTATTTTAGCTAATTAGCATACATGACCCCCACATAGCAATATAGGAGCTTTCGCCGTGACGTCACAGGCCTGAAAAATTTACCTTGGTTGGCAAGAAATCATTGTCACTGATTAGGGTGATAAAGCTGTCATTTTCAATTAACAAGGAAGAATTTGTTATTTGATGTAAATTTATAATTCTTTTTGAGCTTTATTTCGGAATGTTTACACTTTTACAGGATGTAAAAATTAACATTTGTTTCAGTTTCAATGTGTTTAGAATTAGTGTATTTGTAAACCATATAAATTTTCAAAAATTCCATAATTTTAAAATGCACATGGAAAATATTTGCTCATTTTTTAAAAAAAGTAAATAGGTAGAAAAAATATGAAATTCCAATATTTAACATGCATTTTACAGATCCAAAATCGTGCATATAATAAAAAAGTTATCAAAGATCAAAAATTCTATTCCAATGCTATATAGTGGTAATTCTTCAGCTTTGCCAACCAAAAATGCTAATTTGCAGATGTAAATTAGATTTTGTGACATCACTAATTGGATTCGCGGAAGCTCCTATATATTTAAAGGGGCTCCCATTTCTTCAAGGAATGTGTTTTTAGGATATTGTTGTCACTTCTGTACATAACCGTGTAACAAAAGTCATGCGCGATGTCGAAGCATGTGAAAATTGGCGATAACTGGTACATGGCGATAACTGGTACTCTACCAGTATAGTTTCTTCGAACACTTCGACATAATTTCAAACTTTCAGGCGAAAAACGACATTTTCTAAAATTATACCTTGCAAACATGTATATGAATGGTTTTACTTGTTCATATATAACAATTATATGCAATTTCACAAATACGGTATCTCCCAAAAATATGTGATATCAGCGTGCTCGAATGTTTCACACTTTTTGTATGTGTGACCGGGGGAGGGGGAATGTCATATATCTTTGCGGGGGAAAGCACATTTATATATTTTGCTTTACTGTTTGAGAGAATGCACCTGGATGAGAGCAAAAACACAATGCAGTCTACAAGAAAGACACCAGTGACTGAATGTGTATTTCACATACAACTTTAATACACGATTTAGATTTTTTAAGCTGTATTCCTCTGACGAAATTATC
>MJUU01006770.1:0-14479 GCA_002080025.1 Modiolus philippinarum | reverse complement strand
GATTTTACAGGTTCACTGACAACACTGAGCCGAAATAGCTCATTTGTTAATTTAAAAGTTTGTTAATATGGAACTCCTTCAAAACTGTGTTATATTCCAACCAAGTTTTCAGAGTTAATAATAATAATGTTGATCACTTTATGTATTGTTCACCTGATACTTAGAATTTTGATTTTACAGATTTAAGAGGTTCACCAGGCCAAATTGGCTCTTATGTTTTACAGGAGACCTAAGTGTTCCATGGAACACCCATCAATTTTTCCATCACTTGGCGTCTGTCTGTCTTCCGTTGTAAACTTTTTCAAAAATCTTCTCCTCTGAAACCAATGAGCCAATTTTAACCAAAGTTGAATCATCACCAGGGTATCTAGATTCAAAATTGTGTTCGATTAGTCCAAGGACCAAATAACGTGGCTGCCTTAACTGAAAATAGAACATTCATGTAAGAGTAAATTGCTGTTTTTGGCAAATAACTTAAAAACGTTTACAGATATCAAAAATCTGACCTTGGGTTAAAGTGATCAGCATGACAAGATCTACCTCAGCCTTGCAATTTTGAAGAAAATCTTACTGATATAAAAGGGACAACAGGAAATAACTACAATGGCTGAAAATTATAATTACATGCCACAATCTGCTAGGGAACTACACAGGAAAACACAAATAAGACAAAAGACGAACGTAAACAACGATAGGAACTTTGGACAGCCGGACTTGGTACCGGCGGCACTAGCAAAAGCCAGCGGTAGGGTTAAACCGGTTTGGTTACCCAACCCTCCCCTTTGTTCTGCTTAGTAAACATACGAATAAAACCCAATACAGGTAGACTATTAACTCCATGACCACAATCTTGAAAGGAGAGAATATGACAATACGATGGTCAAGGGGTGCTCACCGCTAATCTGCCGTCTAGCTACAGGAGCCTAGGCTGCTGGTAAAACACTGTCGCACTACTCATTACTGAAGAAAAATCAAACTCAAAACTTCCCGCAAGATTTAGTCAAGAATTATCATAAATTTCAGTAGACATCGGCAGTATCAGTGAGAGGCTAGTATGTAAAATTTTCAGGTCACTAGATCTCGAAGCTAATTTAACTGATGGAAGCAGAGTATCTTGTCAATATCCCCTATTACGCAAAGAATGTAAGCTACGTCCCAGCTTTTCTGGATTTTTAATTAGTTTCTGGCATTTTTTAACAACATTATCGTAAAAATTGGGGTTAGAAATTAAATGCCCTTAGTAATAAGCTGTTTGCGAGTAACGCCATATTTAGATATTAAATATTCTGTTATAAAACTTCTCAAAGGTATTCAACAACTTATCTATAACCCTATTGTAAAAGTTTTGCTGCGATAGTAAGGTAACGTTCATTAAAATCGTCAAGAGTAGAACAAACAGGTGCAAATCATGGTGGAAGTTATCTGACATGCCTGTACCTCATCCAAGATGGCCAGTTAGCATTGGACCATATATGGGAAACAATCATTCAAAGATCTTCTTGTCTGAAACTACTTGGCCATGCAGAACCCTAAACTTTAAGGAGAGTGAGCTTTGCCAAGAGTTTTGTTTTTCTCATATTTATTGTCTTTGATTTGTTTTTCTATTTTGAAAGAAAACATTTGCAAAAGAGATTACATCAAAATCTGTTATTTGCATTTTGGTTTTCACAATTTGATTTTTTGTACATTGTAGCAAGCTATTAGGGATGCATTTAGTCACGGAAAAGAGGAGAAAGACCTTGATTGGAGAAGCAAAAACATGTCTGGACATTTGCTTAAGTAAGTGCACTTTACTCTAAAATTTCAACAGTCTTTTAATAACCCTGGAAAATGTTTTTAAGCTTATGTGACCAATATTCAGGGCATATCATTTTTACTTCTCTCTGTTTGTCCCTTTGTCCAGTTGTCTGCTGGGGGTTATGATTTGTCCATGCAACTGCTGAGAAAGTTTTCACTTTGCAAATTGATAATTAAATAATGTCAATTCTGTAAATTTGATACTTGATTTATTAAAAATGATCATGATCTAGGAATTGAAAAGGGTTTTTATTATACCCTTCCGCAAGCGAAGATAAGTGGGTAAATAGGAATCTGTTTATCCATCTGTTCACATTTGATCATTTCACAAACTGTTCACACTTTTACTTTTATTGCTTTTATTGAATTAAAATCAGACACATTTCTACAATTGCAATCAGCAAGGAATATTTTAGAGACACATAATTAATACTTCAACAGTGATTCTAATATCTTTGTGGCTCTTGTTCTGTTAAATTGTTCATAAAATCTAGCACACATTTACATCCACTCAGAACAATAAGGTATTTAGGAAAATAATTTTCAATCTTTTTTTAATTAATGGGAGAAAAAATCATTGCAATAATTTTTTCAAAAAAAAGGAAAATAAACTGCAAATTCCATAAAAGAGGTATAAAAACTTCTGGCAACCCTTTAACAATGCTTATGTAACACCCATCTGTTAGAAGAATATATCTTCTTTACTTCAAACACACTAGTCAGTCGTGGCTAATAAGCCTACAGATAATAAATTATTTGATTTCTAACATTTCAAACTTAATTACACCCAAAAACTGTCTACACACAAATTCTCTCCAGTGAGAATTAATTGTTTTCTATAAATGATCCATTTTCACTCTGGAAACAAATATGTAAAAAGTCAAATTAGAGAGATACTAAACTATACTTTTCTGATATTTCATTTAGATACTTAGAAAACAAATAAAAATACATATATAGACATAAAGGACAGAATCTAAAACCACACAGGATATTTTAGTCTAATTTATTCATATGTATAGACTGGTAGCAGTTCCCCTACAGTAAAATTCTTTAAGTTACTCTATTTACCTAAATAAAATCCATATTTGATAAAAATACATTTGTTAGATATATATTTTCATTAATTATGCAGATGAATTGCCCCAACTGCAATTTAGGACTGAATTATGCTACTGGTATGCCTAAACACCGGTAAGAAGGTTCTTAGTGCACCAAGAACATATGAATTCCACTAAGAACACAATAGACGGGAAATGTAGACATGTATTTGTGTATTTTTGTGGAATTACCTTAATATTTTATTATACGACCGTATAAATTTTTGCGGTATAATAATTGAATGGCGCTGTCGTCGTTGTCATCGTCGTTGTCATCGTCGTCGTCTGTAGAACCTTTTGTTTTTGGTCAATGACTTCAGTTTCAGTTGACCAATACTTATGAAATTTTAACATCATGTTCCTTGGCACAAATGGAAGGCTTCGCTTAGTTTTGGTCTTTGTGGCCTCACCCGCTTTTTAAAATAGGGGGCCAAAAAGGGTTAAATTTGATGTTTTTACATATTTGACTGTAGAATCTTTATTATTTACCGGATCTTGATGGGGTTTCTTTCCGTTTCCTCCTGAGGAAATTTCCAATCAGTAGTATGCCAACGGATTTCATGTGGCATGTACTGTTCACGAGATAAATGGGACCCAAAAGGGGCGAATTTCAAAATTTTTTATTTTTAGTCTGATTTTGATGCATTTTTGCAGTGGATTCCTTATGAAAAATTAACATAGCGCTGCAGCATTAGATTTTTGATAACTTGTTTCTTTTCCAAGCTATGAGGTACCCAACGGGGCAACAATTGCAAACATGCGCATTACCTCAAATTTTTATTTTCACATCCGATTTCAATGGGATTTTTTTCCTTAGATTCCTCTCATTGTAGGCTTTCAGTGTTATACCAATGGATTTGGCGTAACTCTTACCATTTCCAAGCTATAATGGGTCAAAGGGGCCAAATTGCAATATTTCAAAATATGTGAAATCTTTATCTTATTTCTTTGAATTTCTCTTGATGGTAGTCAACAGAATTTCTTAGCTCTTACAATATCCTAGTAATAAAGGATTAAAAGGGCAAATTTGTATTTTCAATAGTTTGTGTCCCGTTAATTTTTGTGTCAAGGTCCTTATTGTGTCCAGCAAATTACTGTGTCCACATTCATTTTAGTTTACACTTGTTCAAACTGCGGTCGTATCATGCTCTATTATATAATATTTATAATTTTTATTTAATTGCAAAACATAATATGCCAAAAAGCTTTTTTAGTTAAATTTGACATTGTCTGATATTTCAGGATAAATTATTTTTCAATTTACTAAAACAAATGTAGGAATAGGGTGTTAATTATCAAGTCTCACCATGATGTTCTTTGTTGATGGAATATGTTACATCAAAAAAGATCATATTTATTGCTGTGTGAAGCCAGTGCAGGTCTCACAGGAGCCTCTGGTTTTATTAAGCACATTGATAAACTGAAACGAAAATGTCCCCGAAATTCAAGTTTATTGCTTTTATATAACGGCTTCACTAAATTTTGCCTTGACTTGTATCATCGTATCCCAAAGAACAGAAAATATTTCTCTATTGCAACTGATGGAACTCATGGAAAGAAATTGAAAGTTTAGAATTTCAAGACATTATAACAGAATATATTATTCATAAGATTAAAATGAATAAAAATGTCTAAAATAAAATCACCATCGTTGGCAAACAGGCAGTTTTGTTCTCCGTGTCAACTTTCACATTGCATTGGGTTGGATAAGAGTTCATATGGATTCATATGGATTCACACAGTTATTACTTGTGTAATTGAATGGTGGGTCCTTTTCATTTACACACAATACAATTACACACATTAGATTTATTAACAGTTGAAAATTTCATAAAGACTCAAATACTTAAGGTTACAAGAGCGCTATTATTTACCAAAATGTCATAAAGACTCAAACACTTAAGGTTACAAGAGCGCTATTATTTGCAATGCTATTTCCATGGGGGGGGGTCCCAGTTTGACAAAATTCTAAAAAAAAGTAGCACCGAAATTTCAGCCCAACGGGTCCTAAATATGACTAGTCCCTATAAAGATCTTCCAGATATATGAATAAAAAAATAGGGGATTCATGTGGCTCATCTTTCAGTAAATTGGGGCTGAAAAAAGGCTCAATATTTTTGGCGGTAATTAATTTTAATTCACACCCTCAGCTGAAAAATGTCCAAGATTTTAGTCACAATATATCATATAAATCTTATAGAATTTCAGTTCAATATTGTCCGGGTAATTTTATTATACTATGTAGGCTTATGTTATATCTCTAGACTTAACAACAATCTACTGAATCCTCTTCTCAATGAGGCTTATCGACTAGAAAAAGATATACACGCAAATGGTATTTACTCTTGTTTCACATATGCATCTAGCATTACAGAAGAAATAAAGATCTAATAAAACAGAAAAACAAACCAAATTTGAAATGTCATATAAAAATTCTGTCACAAATTCTTATCATTCATTAAAAAATCAAATAATCTAAAACAGGGAAAAACAAATTTTCAAAATCAGGAAAAACATACCCGAATTTTACCTTTCACATTCCAAAAAAAGAAATTTGAAAACTTATTCCAAATTTAGTGATCATATGTTATTAACTGAAGAAAGGAGGTATAAAACATTCCAAGATGTCAAAGACTCTGTAAAACTTGCAACATCATAGAGGATGAGTTCCATTTCTTTTTCAATTGTAAAATTAATTCTTTATGTCGAAAGCAATTTTTAGATTACTATCAGTGTAATATAACACATTTTAATTTGAAAAACTTGTTCTAATTCTTAACCCTTCAACACCTGATGATAATAAAACATTGGTACAGTGCAACCTCTGAAACCGGCCATCACTGGGACTGACGAAATCGGCCGCTTTTCAGGGGGTCCGGTCTCCTGAGGTACCGGAAATTGACGTTGTTGCTCCTGACACCGGTTCCGGAGGTATACAACTATGATTGATCTATGTCTGAAGTACCCTCATTTCATTTTAATAGCATGTTGACGGTTTGTGCAATGCATTGTATCTTTTCAAATGGTTTTTTTGTTATACACAGAGTGACAGGTAACACGTTTCACCGATTTCTCAGGTAAACAGATTTTGTCGGCCGGTTTTATGAGGTCAATATTGTATGAAAACATATGTTTCGTACCAGAATTTACGGCCGGAATTCGGAATTTCGGGGGGCCGGTATTCTGAGGCTTTTTTACTTGAATATATAGGCGTTAATTCCGGACCAAAAATAAATGTACGGTTTTCAGAGGAATCCGGTTTTCAGAGGGGCCGGTTTATTGGGGTTCCACTGTATATTACAGCAGTCATTAGAACTGAGGAAAGATGCCCTTTATACTGTTTTAGTATCAAATAATTAGATATGAACTACTGGAAAAGCTTTTTAGTTAATGTCATTGGTCGAGCGACAAATAATAGTACACCATGCATGATGTGTTATTATTTTGTAAATGTTTCTATTGGCCAACGGATGAGATCTAGTCGGCTGTGATTAACGTTGCCTAGTAGTGATGTTGTTATTTAAAACAAAACTACAACTTCACATTCAATCAAACACAGAAATGCAGTTCAGCACTGAAAATTGACTACATAATTTCATGAAAAAGAGAAATAGGTGTAACAACTCGAAAGAATTTTATATTGCTGGATATCAACTCTCGTCAAAGGTTCGTTTATCATTTAATGAAATTACATAACTCTAGTAGATATCCAGTGATATAAAATTCTTTCTTGTTATGAAAATTATAAATATACCTAGTATTTGATCTTTTTTTAATGTCATCCATTCAGTAATTATTATGTTGAAAATAAAATGAAATGGTAAATAGCTGATATTATCATCATATTAATGCTTATGTATTTTGTTATTTTTCATCAGGTACAATTCACCAGAAAATAATGAGTTATCACAGCATATAATAACTTTTGTGAAAGGACAGTATCCTACAGAACAGGAACGTGTGATTAGAGGTATGCTATTTTAAAAGGCATTTATATGGCACATATGAAAAAGAAAAGAAATAGAAGGAAGGAATTTGGAGTAAATTTACATGATACTATATACAAATATATTAGAATTGATACATTTAAGTTACACCACATTTAAGTTAAACCACATAATGAGACAATGCTTTAATTATTGTTCTTCATCTTGAAGGCTTCACAAGGCATTCAACATGAGCTCATTCCTGATAGTACATGTAGTAAATCTCGGTTAACAATGTTGGTGCTTATTTTTAGCTCACCTGGCTATGCCAGGGAGAGCTTTTGCCATCACTTGGTGTCCGTCGTCCGTCTGTCCGTCCGTCGTAAACTTTTCTTTAAAAATCTTCTCCTCTTAAACCACTGGGCCAATTTAATTCAAACTTGGCCTGGATCATCACCAGGGTATATAGTTTAAAAAATGTGTTCGGTTAGTCTTAAGACTAAACAACATGGCAGCTATTACTAAAAAAGAACATAGGGGTAAATTGCTGGTTTTGGCAAATAACTCAAAAACCATTTCAGATATAAAAAAATTGACAGGGATAAAAAAGTTCAGAATGCCAAGATCTATCTGCTCTGCAATTTTGAAGAAAATCGGAAAACCCCTCTGAGAGTTATAGCCCTTTTTCCGTAAATCTTTCAAAATTTTCAATTTTTTTTCAAATTTCAAATTTTGTGCATTTTTTATTTTAGATTTCAAAACTTTTAACAGATAGAGGTGAACTGTAAATTGGAAAAATGTTCAGCTTATTAAGATCTACATACTCTAAAATTTTGAAGAAAATCCAAAGGCCTGTATATGATTTATTGACCGTTTTTCACAATTTGTTTTCGCGGTTTATTGGTTATTTCCCTTTAAATTCTGTGTTCAAATCTTCTTTGGTTTACTTTTCTCCTTTAAGCTTTAGAGAAATTCCCTGCTATAACTTTATTAAAAAAATATTTCTTCTATAATTAAGAGCAAAAACAGTGTTTTTGTGCAAATGTCTACATTTTTTTGCAAAAATACTTTCTTAATCTTTACCTCATTTCATGTCACAATGATTTTCCTATATAAATGTATTGTGTCTCACAGGGATACAATGTTTAATCCTTATAATCTAAGTTTATATGAATGTTGAAACAGATTCTCAGCTTCATAGAGTGCATAATGTTTTTATTAAATAAACCCTTTAGTGAACAGTTGCTGAAATTAATATTGAGAACCACTGAATGGATTTGAACTTGGCATTAATGATGCTTATGAGGTGCTGACCAAGTAGTGTGACTTTGGCACCCGGGTTAACCCCTGATCGCAAACTCGGTGGTCATCGCTGACCCGGTTGTAAACAAAGCGAAAATAAACAATAGGTGTGCTACGAAAAAGGTGACTTTTATAAACTGTGTTATATTTTTTAAGGTAAATATGATGTATTTGAATTCAAATGCTAACAAGCAATAAAGAGTAGAAATAACACTGAGATGTATTCTACAGCAAGGGAGTAATCTACTCTTTAAACTGATATTCCTCAAAATACACTAACATTTTCTTCAATTACCAAAGTTTTATGCAAATATACGGCCAAAACTGGACAAAATAACCCAAACCATTTCTGTTTCATTCATGCTAGAAACTATAGAGAAAATATTGGGGCACAAATATCTTTAAACGGAGAGAAAACATGAATTTTTCATGTCGTTTGCACTGATCAAAGGTGGTCTTTAACACGGTTGAAGTTATCGCTTACCGCGGTTTTCAACTAGAAAATGTTATCGTTAACTCGGTTTTAATTTCTTTTGATTTGCAGTATAAGTAGTCATAGAAATAAATAGATTTAATTTCAATGCAGGATTTGACCATAATCGATGATTTTATGTTATCTTAAGACGAAAACAATATTTGAATAGGCTATCCAATTAGTTTTCATCAGTCTGTATGAAGTATAACAGCGAAATCACAGTAAATCACTAATGCCTAGCTTGCAGATTTAGACACCAAATTTTACTCAAATATGAGTCTTATTGGCTGGCAGGATAGTCAGTCTTTTAGCGAAACATTAACCTACACTATTACCAATTTATACTTTTAAGATACCATTTTGCGCGTATCACATTCAACATGCTTTTTTGTCAAATAGTAACAACAGGATTGGGCCCTTTACCCACACAAGTGTAGTTATTCGTATAAGAAACCCTTTCCGTACAATATACGCATGATCAGAAGCAAGTGAAGCAGTTCGGTTACGTGTCGATTGAATGTCAGTGTCAAGAGGCAACTATAATTTCTTTTTATCTGTAATTTCAAAATATCTAGTCATAATATCTTTATATTAAGATTAGAAACTTGCGATGATCAAATAAAGGGATATGGAGTAAATGTTCATGGAACAAAAACTAAAAAAATACATGGTAAGATTAAGCAAATGGAACAACGCTTTCATTATTGTTCTTCATCTTGCAACATCTGAATTTCTAAAAGAAAAAATGTTAAAACAAGAGAGTATCTACCTCACGAAAGGCCCTCCTCCAAGCTGATTTTGGTATTTCGTTCAGTTGCCATTGGTTATTTGTCACATATGTAAGGTACATGCATATGGTATGTTTGGTATATGTATCGCGTCTTTTTATCCGGCTTCAGGTTTTTTTCCACCATGTCTTTGCATTTTGAATTGTTACCAACGTTGTATTTTAGTGCCGTTATTCTATTATGGCATAAAAAAAATTGTCTCGCACATTCTTATAATTTTAGCCGTCCTGTATAAAGATTTTTATTCTATCTTATTTTATTTTTATACATGACATGTATATTATGACTAGGTTCCTTTATCAAAAAGTCACTAGTACTGAGGACAGGGGACTCTTAAATATTTGCTTGTATATATATTGTATTTGTTTGTTTGATATGCTACAAACTGTATAAGTTTAATGACAATAAACTTTGAATTGAATTGAATTGAATTGAATTATTGCTAATTTTCTTCAAAACTAACATTATAAGAGGTAAAAAATAAATGAAAAATGACCGCTTGTCCTTAATTTCTCAAAATAAACAATGAAACAGTGTTAAATAAATGCACATGAGTCAAAATTACTATAAATACATAATAGAACTAAGCAATGATTGTTGTTCATCTTGAAGCCACCATGAGCCCTTCAGCAGTGAGCATAGTAAATTCAAGACGGCTCCTGGTACCTCTTTTAGCGGAATTCCTTTCCGGATGAAGGACAATTTTAAAAGGCTGGATGAGAATAAAGTAATTTTGTTAATATGGCTTTACAGCCGATGAACAGTTTTTCAGTCGTATCAGTTTATAAATACAAGGAGAACAAGCGTTGTTCCATTGCCTAGTATTACCATGTATTTGTAGGGACTTTGTCTCATTTGTATATACCCCATATCCCTTCATTGTTAATGTCACCTAAAGGCAACCAGTTATACCCCTCTCATTGAACCTTGAATAAATATGGTAAGTGTTAATTTAAATGTGTGTTGACACAATACGACTGTGGACACAGTACACACAAGTGTGGGCACAATTCAAGTATGGTCACAATGATATAATCCTGCAGAAATAACTTCTTTGCCGAAATGTGCCTATAATGTAAAAAAATCAAAGTTATTGGCAAACAGAACTTAAATGAGTTTCAAGCTTGTAAAGGGGTGATACTGTACAAATCATGTTACCAAAGCTTTAGGCCATATATCAATCATTTCTACGCACATAAGCAGAGAAATCCTAGGTAGACGAAAAAAAAAATCAATATGTAGCTGTAATGAAAATAAAAACAAAATCAAATTTATCGGAAAACAGGAAGTAGATGAGTGACGCACATGAAAAGGGGAGACATGGGACAACTCACCATACCAAACCTCAAACCAAATATCATATCACTACTACATACACAAGCGGAGAGATCCTTGACGAAAGATGTTTTGAATGTACGGAAGGACAGACAGACAGACCAACCAGGGTAGAACATTATACACCCTTTACTACGGAGCGAGGGTATAAAAGTTAGGGGTTTGAGACAACAGGGTAACGAGCTTTGATTACCACTGGAATAAGCCAAAGGAATGGGTAACGGCAATAGATTTGCCTCCTTTTAGCATGTTTAGACCCCACTGATTTCGCTATTTATAAAGAGCAATAGAGAATATCTTTAAACTGCATGAAAAGTTCGTTAAAGGTTTTTGGCAAAACTTTTCCATATAATGACCGTCATATCCAGCATACAAAGCTCTCCCCTCCTGTCTACCTACCTGAGGACGCGCCGGTCAGCTTCAAGACGACTGCAACTAACCGAAGTGCCAAATTATGAAATAGAATGAAGAAAAGTTATCTTTAGCATTTTCAAAACTTCAGTGTATAAAAACATTCGTCATTGTTATATTGTATATTTATTCATTAATGTATTGATGAGGGTTATTTAGAAAAATATAAAGCCTTTTTGCAGTCAATTAAATATGAAATGTTTTGCTGTAAAAGTTTGTTAACGATAACTTCAACCGCGTTAAACGATCACAGGGTAAATATTTAACCGTGTTAAAGACCACATTTGATCGTTGCAATCAACATGAAAAAATTATGTTTTCTCTCTATTTACACACATGTGTGCCCCAATATTTGTTCTATAGTTTCTAGAATGAATGAAACAGAAATGGTTGAGGTTACTTTGTCCAGTTTTGGCCGTATATTGGCATAAAACTGTGGTAATTGAAGAAAATGTTAGTGTATTTTGAGGAATATCAGATTAAAGAGTCGATTTCTCCCTTGCTGTAGAATACATCTCGGTGTTATTTCTGCTCTGTATTGCTTGTTAGCATTTGAATGCAAATATATCATATTTACCTTAAAAAATATAACACAGTTAATAAAAGTCACCTTTTTCGTAGCACACCTGTTGTTTATTTTCGCTTTGTTTACAACCGTTTCAGCGATGACCACCGAGTATGCGATCGCGGGTTAACCCGGGTGTTTGGTGCCTATATGTCATCCTATACTTAACTTAATTTATTACCCGACTGTATGGAAAGAGCATACAAGGAATTTTTTATCTGAAGCAACTTGGCTAGTTAGAATAAAACTTAATCACAATGTATCTCAGATGGTCCCCTTCAAAACAGATGTCCTTCAAGTCTGCACCTAATCCAAATTGGCTACCAATGGGAAACATAGTTTAATATAGGAGTACATTCAAAGATCTTCTTCTTTAAAACCATTTGGCAAGTTACCCGTCCCTAGATTTTTCGTCCTGTTCCATCGATTTCATGGAAATTTTCATGAAATCGATGGAATTAGGATGGCAAACGATGGAAATATGATGGAAAGTCATGAAATCGATGGCAAATATTTTTAACTGAAAAGACTGCCACACTTTTTCATCATTTCTGATTCCATGCATTCCATGGAAACCATGAAAAATGATGGAAATCAATGGAAAAAATTTGACTTAAACATTCTGAGGGATGAAAACGAAGGAAATCTATGGAAAAAATTTGACTCTAACATTTTCAATGGTGAAAAAGGATGGCAATTTTCGACTTAGAAATTTTAGAGGATGGAAAATGGTGAAAAGTAGAACTTAGAATTTTTAGATGATGGAAAATTATGAAAAAGTAGAACTTAGAATTTTTATGAATTGATTGCACGAATTAGAAAATAAATCTAATGAGCTGTCATTTACTTTATTACATGAAAAAAACAAAGTGGACTCGGGTAGTATCAAACGACAAATCCAGTGTTTCAGGTCAATCCAACCCTCACAATAGAAGGATCGGGGATGGTGGTTGACTTTTTACTTTTTCAGATCGTGTTGTGCCAAATTGATCTCAGAAACATGCCTCATATTGATATACTCATGTACTTCAAACATACCCTAAATTTATACAACAATTAAGACTAAATTTAAGGACTTGTATTTATATATATCATTGGTTTTAACTTGGCAGTTTTAAGTATAAAACATCAAAGAAACAAATTAGCATTAAGTACATATAATATTATGCTTTTAAAAAAACAATTACCGGTAACATGAATTATGTTGTCTCAAATTCAAATTATTGTCATTGACACCCAGTTATATACATGATTATTCAATTTACATATAATTTGTTTAACTTTTTTGCATGAAATTTATAAATTTTGTTGTGTTTAATATAAAATACACCAAATTTTATTTATTTCATGCAAAAAGCTATAACCAATTTTTGACTCATCTTTTTACACCCACAGATTTATATCTATGGTGCACCAAAATATTGGAAGTCCCCCACCCAGTCCTGGGGCTAAAGCAAGTAAATAAAAATAAATAAAATAGGAATAATATTCATGTGAAACTCATATGAAAAAATAGAAAAAATGCTTTGCAAGAGTTATAAAAATTTATCTTATAAATGAGAGTCTATTTTACACAAGTATATATTTTCTCCTGAAATCTTGATCATGTAGACTCTTACAGTAGCATACAGTCAATGAGGCTGTCAAGCATGTTGATGACCAAGATCAGAGATGGGAAATTCAAATGCTGATAGCTAGGTCAACATCTGAGAGAAGTATTTTTGATTAAACACATAGCAAGATCAGTTAAATGATGAAAATAAATTCACCAAATTCTTTGATGGGAACTCAGGAGAGTATGTATATGTGATAAATGGATGTGCAATCAAACTACAGAATCCACAGAAAACATGTAAGTTACAAATTAGATATGCCTTTGTGAGTTTGACCTGCTAAAACCATCACTGTTTCCTGAAATTATCTTAAATTTTTCAAAGCTGGTGATTACATCATTTTTTCAGCAACTTCATAAATATAGTTTAAAGATTATTTGTGTTCTTAAACTAATGTGTATAAATTATTAACCATGCACTATAGATACACTGAAATTAAGTAGGTCAACTGAAAACATCTGTAGATAAGATATTCTCAGCATTCTAGATATAGTAACACAAAATAATGTGTCAATATAATTAATGTATTTGTTGGTAATTGGCTTATAAAATGAGTTTACAGAAAAGACTTTTACAAGTTATAGAAAATTAATGAACTATACACACTACATGTGTGTTTCAGTGGTAGAAAAAGTTACACAATATGTGAACTTCCTGTGAGATCTTTTGATTTTACATTCCTTCCAGGTGATTCATTCACAGCATCTTGTAAGTCAGTGACTGACATGATAGATTTATTGATTTAACCTCTGATTTAATTGATTCTGGAAAATGAGAATGATAAAAGTAGTATATACATATTTTGTTCAGTTTAAAACTTATGAATGTTTAATCTATTTTGCTTATCCTAATTAAAAAAATGATTAAAAAAATGCACGAAGCTTGAGTTTAGTCAATTAAATGTTGAATTTATATAAATTAAACATTTTGCAATTACTAAACACTATACTAGCAGATGTTAAATATACAATTAAAATATCAATTGACGATATCAGCGTTTCGCGCCTCTAGCGGAATATCAGGTTCGATAACTCCAACATGCTTGTACGGGGGTGTTTCTACCATTATGAATTATTATAAATCTGCACATTTTGATATTGATTTGCAAGCTCCCAGTTGAATTGTTCAACCATTTTTTTATCTTGATGATTATTAATGTGTATACTA